>JAJONR010000481.1:0-160956 GCA_029582245.1 Solanum etuberosum | reverse complement strand
AGAAAGAGTTATGTTTTTAAACATATGAGCTAGTTATATTTTGGGAGTAGTATTGAGCACCGATATGGGGGAGAGTTCAGATAACTCACAACCCCCATAAACCATGTAGCCAATGTGGGTAGAAAGGGTCATACTTTTTAGATGATTCCTTATTGATTTTTAGCATAGACTAGTGGATCCACTTAGTAGTAGGTTCTATACCTTGGCAAAGTATAGGACAGTTCTGGCAGTACGGGCTAGACAATGTATCATCACATAGCTCATAGTGATGGTTGTCGGTTAGAGAATCTCCCACATAGTTATATTGTATTTTATATAAAAACTGAGTTATTATTGTATTTTTCATTACATTGAGTTGCTATCTACTGTTTTAAAAGTTTTCCATATATTGCATCTTTTATTGTTGCTTTATCCAGAATTGAGTATCCAGAGTTGTGTATCATGTTTCTTTGAGTTGAGCCCTATTTCTCTAAGTTGAGCATCTTATTATTGAGTTGAGCCCTATTTCTCTGAGTTGAGTTGAACTATGTTTCACAGAATTGAGTAACTTATTGTTAAGTTGAGCCCTGAGTTGAGTATCTTACTATTGAGTTGAACCCCATTTTCTCTGAGTTGAGTGAGTCGAGAAGAGGTAAGTATGTTTCTTTTCCATCAGTTCAAGTTTATATTTATGCTTTAGAATTCCCCTTACATGCTGGTGCATTCCACGTACTGAGCCATTTGGCCTGCATCATTTCATGATGCAGATGCAGGTATTCAGGATCATCAACAGGCATTTCGTTGAGGTCATGTGATATTATAGACAGCTTTGGTGAGCCATCTTATATTTCGGAGGACTTCACCTTTATCTTACAGTTAGTAGTTTTGGGATGTCGTGGTTGTTGTTCCGATATCCTTTTGTAATAGTAGAGGCTTCATAGATTGACAGAGTTGAGGAGTTTCTCTATTTACTTTTATTTTGAGTATTGTACAGACTTTTAAAAAGGTTGAGTATTTGAGTTTATTAAATTTATTTTAGTTTTAAGCTTTTGTATGCTTGAGTTAGTCTTCTGCTTGTAGTCAGCTAGGATGAGGGTTCCCTTGGGGACCAGCAATGGTTCTCGAGTGTCAGCCACATACAGGGTGTAGACTCGGGCCGTGATAAACTTGGTATCAGAGAACTGAGTTCAAGTGTCCTAGGGTGTCTATTAAGCCATGTCAGTAGGGTCTTGTGTATGGTTGTGAGGGCTCCACTTCTATAAATGAGGAACTACATCCATTTAAGAAAAGTTTCCCTTCTTTCATACTCTTAATCGTGCAATAGAGCTATGTCATAGAGATTTATTCTAACTCATGATTTTCTCATATCCATTTGACTACCCCTCATACTCAAGGTAGTTGAAAAGGCAAAGCCAGATCCTTATCGATGAGTTACTCTCAGAAAAAATCTTGAGAAAGTCATAAGACTCCAGAGGGGCTTGAGAGAAGCCCATGAGTGAGTTAAGTGTTGAGTTTTAGTGGAATGCACTCATGTTCATATGAATCGTGCGTTCAAGCTAAAAGTGAGATGTACTTTCTTCTCTAAGCCTTGTTTCAGCTGAGATCCTTATGAGGAAGTATGATTAAGCTTGGGTAGTATTTTCGCCCGAAAAGATAGTTACGAGATCATGAGCAGTAGTAGTAAAAGTACCCAGAATTAGAGGAAAGTATGCAGAGGTTCAGTAATCTAAGGAAAGGAGATAGTGATGGGGCAGATTATGTGATTGCAATCATGCACCCAGTCAGTTATAAGTGATGAGTTCCTTTATGAGTCAAATAAGGAATAATAATATTGTAGAGAGTTCTTAATAGAAGGAAAAGGAATAGTTACTAGTCAGGATGAGATATAGTATACTTGTAGCCAGAATATAGGGTAGACGAAGAGCTAAAAATTGACTACTTGTCATGCGATCTTAGTAGGTAAGTGTTTCTTGACTTTTCTGGTAGTCGCAAGTAGTATAAGGTGTGAAAAATCATATTGATATCCGTGTTTAGTACTAGACACTAAGCTTGAATTTGAGATGAGTGTTATGATCAAAAGATGGCAACATGAGGGTGATTGTGTTAGTTTTGAGATTTGATCTAGTAGGTTTGACCTGAAATAGGTGAGGAGATCAAAGTGGTACCTTGCAATGAAAATATGGTATTGTGAACCATAGAGGAGAGGAATAAGGGTAGAGCAGTAAGAGGTACACCCGAGATGGTATGTGGCCAGACGAGGTCCCAATTGAGGTTAAGAGAAGCATCTTAGAAAGAGGTCTTAGTACCTACTTATGGAGAGTTTGATAGTCATGAGATAAAATTTTCCCGAGTGTTAGAGAAAAGGGAGATGTAGACCAGTTTAAAGATGATGGACTAGGTCCATAGCTTTCAAGTGTCAGCTTTAGACCTAAGGGGGAGATGATAAGATGAGAAATCAAGTCAAGTGTTGAGAATAAGATAGTAATAAGCCCAAATGAGTATGGGAGATATCTTTTCAGAGATCTTTTAGTAGTGAAGAGATGTTAGAAGAAGAAGGTTAATGTTCTTATCGTGATAATGATGGTGTGATAATTCCATCTAAGGTTATAAATAAGGAGGAAGAGAAGGATGAGGTTTTACTATGAGAAATAGTTATATGAGAGCCCGTAGTTGGTCTCGAGTAGTAATGCGGGAAATTCTAGTTGGTATGGCAGAGATGATAAAGGAATTAGAACTTCTTAAGAAGCTGGTTAGTAGGAGTCCATGGAGTTGTTAGAGTACTAAGCTTGAATGTGGTGTTGTTAAACATTAGGTGGTTCTCGATATGAGCCCAATGTTGATTAAATGTGGTGGTAAAGAGTAATATTCTTGGGATGAGATTTCCTACAGAGGTATAGAACTCGAACCTTAGGATTTGGGTTAAGCTTGAATATAATAAGAGTGTGTCGTTAGACTCAGACCTTGGTAAGAGGAGTCATGTACCCTTGTGGGATCTATGAGTTGTAGCCAATAAGGCATCATATTCCAAGTCTTACTTCATGCCTAGATCTCCTTTGTTTCAGATAAAGTAACTTCAAAGAGAGCGTGACTATGTTCACAACAACATCGTTCTTGATGTAGGTGCTATAGAAGGTCCCAACTCTTGGTACGAATCAGTCCAGCCTTTGTTAGTAGGCAAGTTCATGAGTCATAAGGGTTAGTGAGAGTAACCCCGTTCCATACCCAGTCCAGCCGTCATTCGAGGACGAATGATCCCAAGAGGGAGATAATGTAACACCCTAAATTTTTTTTGAACTAAGACTCGAACCCTTCATCATTGTGAGTAGGATTTTACCAAGAAATTTAAAATTTCTTAAGTGCTAAGGTCAGGTCACTAGATATAGCACCTTGAGTTCTAAAAAGAATTAAACAGAATTCATTCAAGTCATTCCTTAAGTTCTTTTAAGTTTTTGATCAACTTCAAATGACCATAACTTTCGGTACATGATGAGTTAGGATACCCATAAGATATCAAATGAAAGATATCTGAGTCCTCGTTCCAACGCCACCGAGTTAGCTAATTTTCAGATCGTATGAGGGAGATATGCCCGTTTGAAGTTAGGCTGTCCAATTAAGGAAAGTTACCTGAAAATATGAGGGGTATTTTGGTCTTTTCCTTACCCAATCAAATTAAAATGAAATATGGTAATATTTAGGGGTCTAAACTGATTTGGTTCAGTTTTCACAAATCCTAATTACGCTTAGGGTTTTAGAAGAAAGTTCAAGAAGAGAAAAGAGGAGAAAAGAGGAAAAGGTTTAAGGCGTTCGTCGAGATTTCTTGCAATCTTCAAGGGGCTTTCGCCAAGGATTCTATCCTAAGAGGTATGTAAGCTTCCATAGTGTTGGGTTCGTTCATCCACACGCCAATCATGAGTTTCTTTTGCGAATCTATCTATAAATATTGAGTAATTTAAGTTCTTGATGAGTTCTTGATAAGTGTTGTTGAAGTTCATTCTAAATCTTATTTTGTTGGGATTTTGAGGAATTCTTGAGATGAAAGTTAGTGATTTGAGGGTTGTTTTGAGTAGATTAGTGTATACCTAGGTTGGGTATTCGAATCTAAGTTAGTGTGGAAGAAACCATTCGAATCTAGGCGAACTAGGGTGAGAAAACGAGCAAAGAAATTTGTCGGGGTTTTCTGGGAATGGGTTGGCGCACCGCCCCACCATTGCGCCAGCAGAGAGTGTCTATAGGTAGAGGGCTGGTGCCCTGCGCCACTCAGTACGCCAGGGTCGCCTGCCCCCAACCATTCTTTGTCGTTTTTCCCGTCTGAGTTCTTTAAAAGGGTTCCTTCAACCCCTATTGATTCTAAACAATCTAAACTACTTTTAAACATTGAGAAATCATTCATAACATTAATCATAACCTTGAATTCATAATTCAAATTCAAGGTAGAGTTAAGAGTTAAGTCTTGAGAGTTCTTTCGAGTTATTTTAAGGATTCTTCTACAATTACTTATAAATTATTTCAAGATTGAAGAAAGTGAGTATGAGAATGAGGAGAATGTATTCATGAGTCTACACTATCATCGAGATCCTTCATATCATGAATCATAACTTTTGAATGTATAATTCAAATTCAAGAAAGACTTAAGAGTAGAGTTTAAGAAAGTCTTTGAGTTAAATTGTGAATCCTTTGAGATCAATTATCGATTTGAGTTAAGTTTTGAGGAAGTAAGTATGAGAATGAGAAGAGTCATATGCATGAGTTCCATATTGTTATGTAGACCCTTGAGTCGAGTCGTTCATGCCCATAAATTCCGCATGAACTCTACAAATCGAGTATCTTGGAAAGGAGTAGTATCTTCAAGTTCTAAGTCTTGAGTATTAAGTTTCTAATAATTTTGGGATTATATTCCTAATCACGGGGCTACTACATGTTACCCATGAAGATCCTTGAGTTGGGTAGTTCATGCCCATAATTTCGTATGAACCCTATGAGTCTAGCAGTCTTTACATGAGAAGTATCATTTAGTCCTTGAGTTTAGTAGTTCATGCCCATAATTCCGCATGACCCCTCCAAGTCGAGCATTCTTGAGATGAGTAGTATCATTGGCTCCTTGAGTTCTGGAGTTGTTGAGTCCCAAGTATTGAGTTCTATGCATGGTTATTGAAAACCTTGAATTGAGTCGTTCACGTCCATAATTCGGGATGAACCATATTTTAAGAAGTCATTTTATAAATTGTTTTAAAACTTGTTTTAAAGACTTGAGCACTGAGTTGAGGAAGAGTAGAGCTGAGTTCATTTTCTTTAAAATGATATATGGGAACTAAGTATTCCCAAGAGTAAATATTTTTACATTTAAGATGAGAGGAAACTGAGATTTCCAAAAGAGTTTTGAGCAGTTTGAGTACCATCTCTTTTAAGAGAAAGATTTTTGAGTAATAATATCCAAACACAGAAAGAGTTATGTTTTTAAACATATGAGCTAGTTATATTTTGGGAGTAGTATTGAACACCGATATGGGGGAGAGTTCAGACAACTCACAGCCCCATAAACCATGTAGCCAACGTAGGTAGAAAGGGTCATAGTTTTTAGATGATTCCTTATTGCTTTTTAGCATAGACTAGTGGATCCACTTAGTAGTAGGTTTTATACCCTGGCAAAGTATAGGACAGTTCTGGTAGCGTGGTCTAGACGTTGTATCATCACATAGCTCATAGTGATGGTTGTCGGTTAGAGAATCTCCCACAAAGTTATATTATATTTTATATACAAACTGAGTTATTATTGTATTTTTCAATACATTGAGTTTCTATCTATTGTTTTAAAAGCTTCCCATTTATTGGATCTTTTGTTGTTGCTTTATCCATAATTGAGTATCCAGAGTTATGTATCCTGTTTCTTTGAGTTGGGCCCTATTTCTCTAAGTTGAGCATCTTATTGTTGAGTTGAGCCCTATTTCTCTAAGTTGAGTTGAACTATGTTTCACAGAATTGAGTATCATATTGTTGAGTTGAGCCCTATTTTCTCTGAGTTGAGTATCTTACTATTGAGTTGAGCCCTATTTCTCTGAGTTGAGTTTAACTATGTTTCATTGAGTTGAGTTGAGTTAAGTTGAGTGAGTTGAGAAGAGGTAAGTATGTTTCTTTTCCATCAGTTCAAGCTTATGTTTATGCTTTAGAATTCCCCTTACCTGCTCGTACATTCCACGTACTGAGCCATTTGGCCTGCATCGTTTCATAATGCAGATACAGGTATATAGGATCATCAACAGGCGTTTCGTTGAGGTCATGTGATATTCCAGTCAACTTTGGTGAGCCATATTATATTCCGGAGGACTTCACCTTTATCTTACAGCTAGTAGTTTTGAAATGTCATGGGTCTTTTCCCGATATCCTTCTGTAGTAGTAGAGGATTCATAGATAGACATAGTTGAGGAGTTTCTGTATTTACTTTTATTATGAGTATTGTACAGACTTTAAAAAAGGTTGAGTATTTGAGTTTATTAAATTTATTTCAGTTTTAAGTTTTTGTATGCTTGAGTTAGTCTTCCGCTTGTGGTCAGCCAGGATGAGGGTTCGCTTGGGGACCAGCAATGGTTCTCGAGTGCCGGCCACGTCCAGGGTGTAGACTCTGGTCGTGACAATGACTAGACTGGATTCTCTTTTAATCCCAAAGACATATATAACTACACAATAAATTAATTTCTAATATTCAATATGAAGTATGGACAAATTATCAAGTTTACTGTAAGTTGTAAATACTTTTCTTGAACTAATAGATGTGTTTCTTGACACTACAGTTGGAAGAGAAGTGCTACACGATAGAATTATAATATTTTTCACCTTTTTAAGCCTTTTAAAAAAAAATTATCCCTTCACCAACGATTATTTATTTATTACAAAATTTAATATCTCAGGTTGATGTTCATTTGATTCTCCGAAAATATCAAATAGTAACACTTTCTGAAAACAAAAGGATTAATTATAAAATCAAATTAAAGATGATTGATTGAAGGATAAATGATAAGATGTTATAATTATCATTTTCCTTTACATTATTAATGTTCGTTACTACGTAATCTTGTATATAAGATAATATAGTGTTTTAGTTTTAATGAATGATAGATTTTAAGTATTATTTTATAAATTCCATCATATTAAATTCCCGCGCGAGGTGCGGATAATTTTACTAGTTATGCTTTTATGAGTGAGCATAATTGTCTTCTGGTCCGGACCAAACCGTTATGGTACGAGAGAAGTATTGAAGACTTTTAAACTTTTGTCACGATTTAAAATCACAAGTCGTGATGACACCTATGTTTCTTACTGATAGGTAAGCTAATCCAATATTTTTACTACTTCAATTCAATATAAATAAGGGAAAAGTATGACAAGTAGAATATCCCGAACACTAAGTCTTTCATAAGTATAAATTGCGGAAAACTAAAATATCACCCAAGATTTGGTGTCATAAGTACAAGAGCTTCTAAACTACAATGCAAGTTTTGAACTAAATAACAAACCTAGAGGTAATGAATATCCTCTCTAAATACAAAAAAAATAGGGATAAGGCACAAGTACCCCCCTAGACTATGACCGAAATTCCAGAGATACACCTAAACTTAACTAGAGTCTTTTTACCCCCCTAAACTAATTTAAAATGAAATAAATATATCACAAACGTTGACATGGTATAGAGAGTGTGCACACTCTCTTGAAGACAAGTGATGAATGTACAAATTTGACACATGTCATTTTTTGTTTGTTTACTTTATACTTAGTTAGTACACATATTTATTGATATTATAACTTATATACATTTAATGATTTTTATTTTTTTCTTTGTAAAATATTTATTTTAATTTCGTTCTCACTTTAAAAAATTTCTAAATTAATTTGTTATCTTTTCACTTTTAATTATTTTTAAAAAATTATGTGTATTTTTTTTAAAATAGTTTAAAAGTGTCATTTAATTTTAATGTTTTAATTTTTTTATGCTTTATTTAATTTTCTTCACTTATTTTGATATCCGTTCAAAATTAGCTTATTTTAAATACACGACATTTGGAATTAAATTTGAAATTAAATCAAAATGAAAGTCAAAGAAAATAAAATCAACAGAAAAATAAAAGGGAAAAACAATGAATGAAGGTAAAAAAAATAATGTTTCAATACAAGGTAAAAAAAATGTGTATTAACTTAATTTAAATACAAGATAAAGAAAATAATAATATTTAAAATAAAACAAAAAAATATTTACACACGTCGCAGGCGAGTGGGTACAAATACAGCCAACTTGGTTGGTTGAAGGTGCCACGTTAGCACAAAATGTGCACAAAAATATGAAAAAAATGAGTTCAAGGGGGGTAATAGGACCCTAGTTAAGTGTCACGACTCCAAAGTATACTCTAGACATTACATGGCGTATAAGACCCCGAGAGGCCCTATACAAGCCACTTATCATACATCATACAAGATAATAGAAGTAAAGAGTTTTTAAAAGTAACATTTTATATAAAAGAGTCTGACACAAAATAGCGAAAGTCTAAACTTTAGTCTCAAGCCATCTATTACATCAAAGGAGTGATTGGGACGTAACTCATACATCACATACAACAATCTGAAAGGAATAGACATGAAAAAAATAAAGAAATCTCGGTCCTCGAAACATGATGACTCACCGATATTCAATAGCTCAATATGAGATCACTAGCCACGAGTATGCGAAATAGAAACGTCTGACCCTACATTAGTGAAACACTGTAGGCAAGAGTATGTGTTAGTACATGGAATGAACCATGTATGATAGCAATGAAAAAGAGGAATGAAATCATGCTAAAAAGGACTTTACATGATATGCAATGACCAAGCTAAACCATAAGATAAAAGGTTAGAAAATATAGATCATAATCATGGTCAATGCAAGCTAAACATATTTAAAACATCTTTGAGATACTTCTAGAAGTAACCTTAGTTCATTATTGTGGGAATTTTGCCATTAACCGACATAGACCATGTGAGCTATAACATGAAATTCGATGTCTATCCCACACCAAAAAGAGACGTCCTCACTTGCCAAGGTAAGAACCATAAACTTCTAGCTTAAGTGGATCCACTAGCTAATGTCTATCTAAGACAAACTTATGGTTTCACATATTTATGGGATAGGTAGATTGCTACTAGAAACCCGTCCTCTACTATGGGAGAGATTCCATCTCGATATCCTCTCGATGCTATGCATAAATCCCACAGAATAGTCATTTATCTTAACTTCTCTTATCATTATGAGACATGGGTAATCACCACTTGTCTTATCATTAGAATAGCTCCTTAACCTTGATTCATTTTAGGTGAGAAATCCTTTCACAACAACAACAATATTGATGCTTCACTCTCAAAGAAAATATTAAATCATTTACATCAATTTCATAAAGAACATGCATATATTCATAAATTTATCTTTCCTAGTTCAAAAGCTTCTTCGTATGATCATAGTTTAGAAATCATGGATTTCACATGGGTTCATGGGAATTCAACTTAAAAACATGCAATTTCTTCAATTCATGCAGAGAAAGACATAAAACAATCAATTAGATCATAATTGAATAGAACCCATGATATTGAGTAAAACCCTAGCTCCCATTGGAGATTCCACCTTGTAAAAATTAGAGAATTTAGGAACCGTATGGAGGAAAGGACTCCATAGGTGAATATTATCATACCTTGGAGTTCAAAGCCTACAATCAATGGATAATTGGAGACTTGACCATGAAATCCTAGACTTCTTTTTCTTCCTTAGAGAGAGAAATATTTGATAGGATGAACTTGATCAACTTTTAAGATGTTAGGAGAATGAATTGAATTGGATAATTTGGGGATTTAAAATCATTATATAGGGCTTTGGGTAGAAGGAAAAATGACATAGTATAGGTTTAAAACGATTAGGGAAAAGACCAAAAAGCACTTTAAAATAACTGTCGGACCTCCATCAACGGTCGGACTTACGGTCCGTAGGTCCAACCACTAACCATCCTGTCCAATCATCGATGGGGTTCTGGGGCTTTACTTTGGACCCTCATCGACGGTTGCAATGTAAGTAGGGTTCGTTGGTCCACTGACGGACCGTACATGCCAACTGAAGATCCCAACTTTGACCCTCAAAATTTCATGAAGTCTGGGACTTTCCTATAAGACCTACCTACGACTCATACATTAAACGATGGACCATCATGGTGAACCGTAAAAAGGTACCTCGACTTGACTGTTTTAGAATTATTTGGACTTGCCACCTGCGGTTCCTCCTACGGCCCGTAAGTCAACCCACGGACCGCGGTGGTTCCATCGGTACTGGCACTAGTCCTAGAAAAACCTGCAAATTTTTCCTTCTTTTTAAATTCATGGTGTTACAGTATCTCCCCCTTGGAAATATTCGTCCTCGAATGGGATTCAAGACATTATACAGAGGGTAGGAACTAAACCTAACAGCCCAACATGAATGCACATATCCGAGGAGGAAACATCAATTCCAAGCTAAAGCGTGTTCAAACATCATTTCATAAGGTCTATATGCAGCTCCTACTCAAATGCACATAAACATAAAGAAATCTATCAAGTCCACTCATTTTCTCAAAAATAAAGTTTTTCATGAACGTGCATAAATGAGGAATCATGGGAATATCTGAGACACATGAAACCAAAAGAGTAAACTATGAGGGACTGAATACCTCAAGCTAGAATAGGGACAGAGAGAAAAAAATGAGGATAATAGGACATCATATCGGCCTCGACTTCCCATGTAGCACCCTCAACTAACTGATTTCTCCAAAGAACCTTTACGGACGCAACTTCTTTATTTCTCAACTTCTAAATTTGCCGGTCCAAAATCTCAACCGGAAGTTCTTCATAAGAAAGGCCATCCTTTATATCTAGATTCTCCAATGGTACTATAGATGTCTGATCACCAACACATTTCTTCAACAAGGATGACATGGAAAATCGAATACACTGATGTCAAGTCATCAGGAAAATCAAGTTCATAAGCAACTTTACCAATACGTCTCAAAATTTGGTATGAGCCCACATATCGGGGACTAAGTTTCCCTTTCTTCCCAAATTTCATTACACCCTTCATGGGTGAAATTTTCATATAACCCAATCATTAACCTCGAACTCAAGATCTCTTCTTCTAACATCGACATAGGACTTTTGTCGGCTTTGAGCCGTCTTCAATCTTTTTCTAATAAGTCGAACTTTCTCCATTGCCTCATGTACCAACTCGAGACCTATAAGAGCAACCTCACCCACTTCAAACCAACCTACAAGAGATCTACACCTCCTGCCACATAGAGCCTCAAATGGAGCCATACCAATGCTGGAATGATAGCTATTATAAGCAAACTCAATCAAAGGCAAATGATCATCCCAATTACCCTTGAAGTCAATCACACAAGCTCTCAACATATCTTCTGATGTTTGGATAGTACGCTCCGCTAGCCTATCGATTTGCGGATGAAAGGCTGTACTAATCTTAACACGAGTACCAAGACCCTTTTGAAAAGATTTCCAAAACTGAGAGGTAAATTGGGTACCTCAATTAGAGATAATGGATAAGGGCACTCCATGCAACCTTACGATTTCTCTCAAGTACAGCTTAGCATAGTCCTCTGCCGAATAAGAAACCTTGTTGGGAATTAAATGAGTTGATTTCATCATTCGATCCACAATAACCCAAATCGAGTCATGTTGTCGCGGCGTGCGGGGTAAACCAACAATAAAGTCCATATTCAAATCTTCCCACTTCCAAGTAGGAATGCTAATATCGTGGGATAAACCTCCCGGATTTTGATGCTCAACTTTCACTTGTTAACAATTAGGAAACTTAGCTACAAATTCCGCAATATCCTTCTTCATTCCATTCCACCAACAGACCTCCCGCAAGTCACGATACATCTTGGTGTCTCCCAGGTAAATGGAATATCGAGAACTATGGGCTTCTGATAAGATTTTCTCCTTCAAATCATCAACAATGGGAACATAAAAGTGACCTAGATATCGAAGCACACCATCTCCCCCTTAGGAGAAAGATTCTACGGCTTTTTTAAGCACCGATTCCTTCAATTCAAACAAAGTCGGATCAAGACTTTGCTTGGTTTTCACATATGACACAAAGGACAATTCTGAACCATTATGTACCATAACACCGTCTTTGGTAGAGTCAACCAACCGAAAACTCAATCGGTCTAATCTATGAACATCTCGAACCAATTCTTTCTTACCATCTTCAATATGAGCAACACTACCCATTGATAACCGACTAAGAGCATCCGTCACCACATTCGCCTTGCCGGGGTGATAGAGAAGATTCATTTCATATTCCTTTAGTAACTCAAGCCACCTTCTTTGGAGAAGATTTAGATCTTTGTGCTTAAACACATATTGCAAAATTTTGTGGTCGGTAATGACATCAACATAAACACTGTACAAGTAATGCATCCAAATCTT
This sequence comes from Solanum etuberosum, assembly GCA_029582245.1. NCBI lineage: Eukaryota > Viridiplantae > Streptophyta > Magnoliopsida > Solanales > Solanaceae > Solanum > Solanum etuberosum. Next base: position 148,491 of record JAJONR010000481.1, on the reverse strand, counting down.
TAGAACAAACACTACCACCGCTAGTTCTAAGTCATGGGTAGGAAAGTTCTTTTCATGAATCTTAAGTTTCCTTGAAGCATAGGCAATGGCTTTCCCATTTTGCATAAGAACACAACCCAACCCAATTCTTGAAGCATCACAATAAACAACAAATCCATCGGATCCTTCTGGTAAAGTCAACACCGGAGCAAAGGTAAGTCTATCTTTCAATTCTTGAAAACTTTTCTCATATGCTTCAGGCCGTACGAACTTAACCTTCTTTTGGGTCAATGCCTTCAACGGAGAGGCAATCAAAGAGAACCCTTCAACGAACCTTCTATAATAACCAGCCAAACCTATAAAACTTTGAATATCCAAAGGTGATAGAGGTTTGGGTCAACTCTTAACCTCATCTATATTCTTAGGATCTACTTCAATACCCTTTCCAGAAACAACGTGACAAAGAAAAGCCACGGACCTCAACCAAAACTCGCATTAACTGAACTTTGAAAATAGTTGTTGGTCCTTGAGTACTTGCAACACAATCCTCAAATAATCGGTATGCTCATCTTCACTCCTTGAGTAAATCATAATATCATCAATAACACGATCACAAACAATAGCATCACCTATGAGAAGATTCCAGTTGAAATTCTTGACCGTCAGGTTTGCAGGTTGAGAAATAAGGAGGTCGCTTCAGTAAAGATTTTATGGAGGAGTCAGTCCGTAGAGAGAGCTACTTGGTAAGAGAAACAACCATGATGGTCAAGTACCCTCACCTTTTTCCTTCCGATTCAGTTTCAGCTTGAGGTAATAGTTCCTCTCCAGTTTCTTAGTTTACTCTTGTGTAATTCAGTCTCTAGTATCTTGTTCCCACAGTTATCCTAGCATTTCAACATATTTACATGTTGATGAAGTTAGTTTAGTTAGATATCAGTTTCTAGTACTCAGTGGTAGGAATTGTAGCTCTTTCCTCCAAATTCAGCTTGTTTATTCTTCATTCGAGGATGAATGATCCCAAGAGGGAGATAATGTAACACCTTGGACTTTGAGAAAGGGATAAAAAGGAAAACGGGTAAGAACATGAACCCAAAATGGATGATGGACCCTTCACGACACCCTAGAAAGTCCGTTTGGAGGTCCACGACCCGTTAAGGGCTTTGTGAGTAACATTCCAAGACTGCCCTGGTAGGGTCACCTAGATGGAACCCTAGAAAGTTTGTTTAGGGGTTCATGACCCGTCAAGGGGATCGTGAACCACCCTCTAGGGGCTTCCTGGGAGGGAGTGACCTAGATGATGCCTTTGACGGCCCGTGGTAACTTGGATGGCCCGTCAATGGGTCCGTACAAGTCACCCATACGGTGAGGTTGCACCCAAGGCCACTGTGAAGGACCACGGACGCCTAGACGGTTCGTGAAGCTTCACACGGACCATGAAGTCGTCCATGAAAAAGACTTATCAGACTTTGAGTTTTGGGTTAACTTCAAATGATGATATCTTTTAGAACAAAATAAAGTAGGAGGCCCAGGACCTATCAAATTTAAGGTCTTTCACTCTGCTTTCCAACGCCACAAAGTTTGCCTAATTTTGAGCCCAGAGTAAAAATTTATGATTTTTTTAGTGAAGCCCTATTAGTCAGGGCAACATGACGACCCACTGGACGGGTCATCATGCCTTAGACGGCCCGTCAAGCCCCTCGTGAAGGTCACTTCGTTAGCTTTAAGTCTGGGTCATATTAGTCTTTTCCCCTATGTGTTTGGTACTTAAACTACATCATTTGGTACTTAAACCACGTCATTTTACTTAGTCTAGGCCTAAGTAATTAGTCAGAAGCTACCTAAAACCCTCATCCTCCTAAAATCATCTAAATTAGAAAGATAAGAAGAGAAAGAGGCGACAGTTTCTCCTAAGAACAAGCAGAGGTCTTCTTCAAGTTCAGCCCCGAAATTCAAAGGATTTCTCCGTAGTTTTTGTTAGGAGGTATGTGGGATTTCACAAGTAGGTTTCTTTCACCCATTAGGTCCCTAGAATTCAATCAATTCTTCGGTTTCTCCATAAATTGGTCATACCTAGGGTTCCAACATCTTAGGGATCCATTGCAATTCAGCTACTATAGTCTCTATAATGTTAATTACATGTTTCTTAGAGAACTAGTATAGTCCCATGTATCGAACTCAGAAACCCTAGCTTGTGTTAGTTATCAGTATTTCATGATTATACTTGCTAGGCAGATTAGTAAGACAATCATGCTTCAGATTTCAAATGTCATATCTTTCAATATATGTATGTTGCATTCTCTGATAATTATCGGTATTTTGAGGTACTCAGTATTTCAGTTACACTTTAGCTTTACATTCAGTTTGGAGTAGACTTAGCACCGAGTTGGACTAGGGTTCAGCGTACCCTCAAGTCCCAGAACTAAGTGCCCCCATAGGTTTATAAATCCCCTATGTTGGGCATCAGTTTAGTGATCACGCCACAGTCATGCCTTTATACTCCGACAAGGTATATTGGGTCCTCTCGAGAGGGCGTGTACATCGGACTCCACATTTAGCTTACGTGGTTTATGTCGGTTAATAGTATCTCCCACAGTCAGATTCATATTGCATTGACCATGTATTCAGTATTTACTTCAGTATTCAGTTCAACATGTTATCTTCATGATTAGTATTTGGTCATTGCATCCAGCTCAGCTTTCAGTTATGCTTCAGTATATCTGTTGACACCCAAATTTTGGCCTAACATTTTCAAAATTTGTAACTTTTAAGTTCTATTTATTCAATGGTTCAAAATACATTTTTTATAATTTTAAATAAGTTTATCAATATTTATCCTTATTTGTCAAAATTTCAGAATTTTTTATCAGTTAATTTTAATTACATTATTTTTTTTCACAGCCGATTGAATACGTTCAAATATTTATTCATTTTGATTAAATCATTAATTCTATTAAATTATATTTTTTACATGCCATTAGTTACGTTCATTACATTTTTAATATTCATTTTATTTGTTACATTTGTTAATATTCATTTTGATATTTTTCACAGTCTAGAGATTCATTCAAATATGGATAAGATTTCATACACAAATATTTTATTAACTAGTGGTTTTGGCCCACGATTTTAAGATAATGGTATTGTACTATAGGTGGTTTTAGATTTTCTATTTAAGTTATTTGTTGGTCATTATGTTAGTGGTGGTGGATAAAATTTTAGGGTAATTTCCAGATTTCTAGTCTTCAAAAGGTTACTTTTATAGTTCTTTATTTTTTTCCGGCAAGTCACCAAAGCTCCGCCGGAATCCGATGAGTCCACCACCCAAAGACCCCATTTTCCCTTTTTTTTTCCGGCACAAAACAACCAGCAAACAGCCACCGGTTCACCACCAAAACCCCATCTTTGTTCTCATCTTTGCTAGAAACAACAAGACCCAACCACCATCCAAAACCCCACCGGAAAACGCCATCACGCCACCATTCCCAATCTCCAATCCAAACTCCAGACCAGCAGCTCCAAACCAGTGACCATCTCCCCTTATTGCCCTTTATTTTGACTGTTTGTAGGCGTCTTGCCTTGCCGAAGAAATAATCACACTCTCAACAAACCAGACCTACCCTACAGCCCCCGTTCTCTTCTCCGGTGACATTTACTCTTGTAGCTTTAGTTACTTAATTTTATAACATTACTGTTGAACGGGTTGCTTTGTGCATTTGTTAATGAGTTGAACTTACTATTTTGGTTCCCTTCTTTACTCATTCAAAACTTGCCGGAGGAGTTCAAACTCCGGCCACTGTTATTTCTTCTTTGGGTTAAACTTTTTGCACTGTATTGTTTGGTTCATATCTGTTCATATTTTTAGTTAATATTATGTCTATCTTATTTTACTCTTATAGCTTTGTTTTCTTTTTCTATTTATGAGTATTTGCACATTATATTCCTTTGTTGATTAGTTTGATGGTCAAAATATATTTGTTTATTTTATTTGTTTTCTAGTAACAATTTTTTATACTCAATTTGTCACTGTCAATTATGTTAGTTGCCTTTACTGTTCATGTTAATTTGGCCAACAAGTTATTAATATTTGAATTCTTTTGAGGGGTCTGACATGAAATGTCATATTATAAGGTTATTTCCTTTAATTATCCTTATTGTTTCTAAGTTGTTGTCTTTCTTGGATTATTTTAGAGTCATTTTAATTGCTTATTCATTTTATTGAATTGTTAATAAGCAAGTTAAATTGGTCAATGAAAAAATTTCTCCGTCAATTTTTGAGGCCTCCCCATTTTAAAAAATAGAAATTTAGTTTAAGTTTATATATTTTGTACCTTAAAAATGACCGATGATGAAATTACTGTCGATTTCCAAGGCCTCCCATGTTAATAAGACAGGATTTTATTTTAAGAAAGTTATTGTTTGATCCATTCATTCTTATTCATATTTATTTATTACTAACACTTTTACTAAGTGTCTTTACAAGTATCCGGAGTTGCTTTCCAAGGAAGCTATTCGAACAAAGTTCGAACAATATTTTTTATTTATTGTTGTATATATTATCAACGTTAGGCAAATTTAGGCCATTTCTTATATTATTGTTTTACTTTATTATTTATTCATATTTCATGTTTATTATATTTATACATTATATTTTGTCTCCTCAATTTGAAAAAAATGAACTCAGTCGGGACCCACAGTTGTGGATTTCGAAGGATGCCTTACACCTTTCCTTCGGAATAACTTGAAACCCTTACCTAGAATATATTGGTTTCGTAGACATTATTTTATTTATTAATTAATTGGTTTCCTAGTTTTTCTTAAAATTAGGTGGCGACTCCTTTAAAACTCTTTTTTCTTAAAATTCTTTTATTTTTATAGTCACCACGACATTTCTCCTTATTTGAATAAAGTAGGGATGTAAATAATATCTATTTCCATCTTTAGTTGTTATATTGTTCAGCTTGGCATATATACTGCATGTTTAGTATATTCAAAATACTGATGCATACTTTTGCGCTACATCGTTGTATGATGTAGGTTAGGACGCTCAGCATCCAGACCGCGCTTAACTCAATTTCTAGTCCATACTCAACAGCTTCAGTGGTGAGTCCTCATCATCCGAGGACGTTACTTTGTGCTTTTAATTTAGTTAGTTCGTTACTAGTTTTAGTACTTTAGAGTTAGGTGATGACTTGTCCCATTAGCTCGTCATTATTAGAGGCTTTCAGACAGAGTCAAACTCAATTGTTTTATTTTTGGGTTGTTCAACATCTGAACTCAGTTATATTCTCAGTTGAACTCTTTTATATTTACTCATCTATCAGTTATGCTTCCACTTACATAGAATTATTTCAGTATGCTTGTGATATGTAAGATTCAGGGTTAACTTGGGGTTACTTGTGACCCTAGGTCCCGTATTACGCCTAGGGGCTAGTCTCGGGGTGTGACAAAATAAGAGTCTCTATGTTTTTTATTTTCATTACTTTAGGACAAACAAAGTTTTTAAGTTGGGGGTGTTGATGAGGGGTGAATTCCCACTCATTTGGGGCTCTTTTCGTAGTTATTTGGCTTGCTTTAGTTTAGAATTGGTGTTTTTAATGCGGTTTTCTTCACATTTGCAGGAAAATGAAATGGAGAGCCGATTTAGATGACATTTGAAGAAACTAAGTGGAATTGAGGCATGGAGAGGTCAAAAGGAGGAAAGTTGAATCAACAGCTAAAGTACTCATCGCGACCGCATGAGACAGGGGTCGCGATCGCATTGACCAATAAATTCAGACTTCACGATCACATGGTCGGAATTTGAGATTGCATGACCAGCGACACTACTCATCACGACCACGAGAGTTAGTTATCGCGACCGCGAAGAGAAAATGCCTGGAAGATGGGCTGACGGGGAATCTTACCAAATTGATCCCAAAACCCTTTTTTACAATCACCAGTAGTCCTTATTTTGGATTATGCAACAATCCGAGTGAGAGTAGCTCATCTTCTTAGCTTACAGTGGAGAAAAACTTGTAGATATCTTGATTTTGGTTGAGACTTTGAAGGAAAGTTGCCTCACAATTCACATTTGGGTTTGAAGATTGTGTGCCTAATAGTAAAATCTCTCGTTCCCTTCTTCTTTCTTTGCTTTATATTGCTAGAATTGCGGGTGTAATATTGTGCATATGAACTTGAGGCTTTGTGCTGGAAATTGACAAAGTTATTTAAGTATTTGATTTATCATTCTATTTCTTTTGTGATTCCTTGATTCCATACTCAATTTCATGAAATGGACTAGTTTTCATGCTTGAAGTTATGATTTGAGAGTGCACACTCAGATCTACCTTTCGATCTTTGTGGATTCCTTGAAAGAGAATTCGTGAAGTGGAGAATTAGGTTAAGAATCATATTTGACTTTGAGTCCTAAATTTGAGACTGAAAGGAGATAGTTTAGGTCTACTTTGTTGAGTGCTAAACTTGCTAGAAATAGAGGTTTAGATTAAGGTCCTGGATTGCTTTGTTGTTGAACACGATTGAGATCGAAAGGAGATTTCGTGATATACCACTTTGATACCAAAAGGAGATTAGTGTTGACTAATGATGATCTAGCCTATATATTATTGAGTTATCATGTGCTGAATTGCAATGGATCATTGAGTGTCGATTGAATTTCAAATTTCTCAATCCCCATATATCCCTTGTTTGATTATGTCTTTGCCCAAAATCATCACTTGGTTACCTAAATCTCTTATGATTTGATAATCTTGTATATTATATGTTTAGTTTCAAACTTGTTGCTATTAATTGTTTATCCTTTCGATTGTCGATAAGTTGTTCCTGGTGGGATTTGACCCCGACTCTTAGTTGGGTATTTTTATTGACGACCACCACTTACTCTTTAACTTGTTTTGAGGGTAATTTCAGTGTTATCACAATGCCAAACAAGCTCGAATAAGATTAAAATCCAATATTCATTAGCTTCGAATCCTACCTCCACCTATGAAATTACTGAAAGTCAAGAAGGGGGGGGGGAGTGAATTAAAAAATTCCTCAGTCGACTTCCTATGTTGGTCAGTCAACTTACCTACAGGTTAGTAACGCAAATATAAAGTAATAGAGAAAGTAGTAAGTAAATGACACAAGGAATTTTATACTGGTTCGGAACACCGATGTGGTGCCTACTTCCAGTCTCCTTGGGTTTCAAGGGTTTCCTTAAGAGCTTTGAAGTGAACTTAGACGGTACAAGGTGGCTTGACTTTGAGTCATGTCTGATATGCAAATCAGAATTGCTAATGTGACACAACCTCTACTTGTGTAACCTACACTCAGATTCTTCTCTCTCTTTTATTTTTCAATTGTAAACTCACGAGAATACAATGTTTTTATGAAAGACAACAGAAGATAATAGTACAAGTTCAAGTGAAGTGCGTGATCTTCTATATGATTTGAGGTAGGCTTAAATATGTGAGGATCATTTGCTCTTCTTAAGGAAAACCCAAGGGATTTTCATTCAATCAAGGATTTGTAGGGGATTCCTTGATTGAGGCTGATTGTAATCATGTTCATATCAGATATGTTCATGATGCCCTTCCTTCTTTGGTGAGGAGTCTTCGTTTCTGGATTCCTTAGGTCTTGCGGCTGTCTCCCTTGATATGTGGAGATTTGTCAATCAAAGGGAAATTGTTGATCTCAAGGGGGATCTGCTGATCTTGCACAATCTGGTTATAATCTTGACAAGATTTCTTGATTGCTGGAGATGTCAAGATTCCTTGATTGCTGGAGATGTATCAATCAGTGGGAATTTGATTTGAGTGTGATCGAGAGTATCCATTCCCTTCCGTCCATGTGATTCTAGCTGTAGTGTTGATTCCTTGATTGCTGGAGATGCATCAATCAGTGGGAATTTGATTGGAGTGTGATCGAGAGTATCCATTCCCTCCGTCCATGTGATCCTAGCTGCAGTGTTGTATTGGTGTTTGTCTGTTCCTGCATTTTATGGAGAACTTATTGTTATTAATCAAAACCCTAGACGGCCAGGAAGGCTAACAATCTACCGCTTTTTGATAATGACAATAAGTAACAAAATTAATATTCATACAGAGTTAAGAGACTTCCCTGAATCTCCCCCTGTTTGGTTGCACTTTTTTTAGTATTAGAGTCTTCACTTGAGGGCCCCCCTGACTAGATGACAACCTGGATCTAAATATTTTTGTGGGAAATTTTCTCCCCCTTTGGCATAATAAAAAAATAGATAAACAGTGCAGATATTATCATAGCAAACCAAAACAAGAGGTTAGTGAGGTGCAGAGTCCACCTCTAAAGGTACAGAACCACGAAGTCTTAGGGACACACCCCTAGCAAAAACAAAATAGTCTGAACAGAGAACAAAAACACTAAATCAGTGATCACCAAGAAAATACTTGAGAGTATTGAACACGTTCCTGCAAAAGGTTTTGTAAGAGCGCTCAACATTCTTCGAAAAGGATGAATAAGAGTTCTGAACAGTCACAGCTAGATCTGAGTTGGAGGAGCTGACTCCAGACTTGAGAGAGTCGACCTGCTTCATCAATTTATGCACAGTTGAGATTCCATCCTGCTTCAAACTGTTCATTGCTAGATGTAGCCTTCCAACATCAGTGTTGGTTTCTTTGTTGAGGCGGACAAGCTTCTCAGTGGTGGTCAGGAGATTCTACAATCCTTCTTTTAATGCGATCAGACGTGCTTTGATTTCTTCTGAATCCTTTAACAGAAGAGAAGCAGAGTCGGCTGAGATCCTTGTGGGTTTGACGGAATCAGTCCTGCCTCTTACAAATTCCTTTTTGAGCCAGGTAGTGCCAATAAGTACATACCCCATACTTGAGAAAGTGCGGGTATCATAGGTAGCAATTATTTCGAGTGGCTTAAAAGAGGAGAGATCAACCAGTCGATCTATCAGGATTCGAGAAATAAGGAGTCCATAGGTCACACAAGCAGTTCCACAAGGGTCTTCGGTACTTTCAAGCATGTACTCTTTAAACCAACTAGCCAGTTGATCTTATACTTTTTTAGCAGACAATAGAGAACAAATACATCACGGGTGGTGATGTTACTTAGGGATCCCTTTCTAGGATGAGAGTAGTGGCAACAATATGAGCAAGGATACGGTTTTCAAAACACAAGGACAGAAGTCCAAAATCAGAAATATCAAAGTCGGGTTTAGCCACGGCAGTCTTAGCACCTTCTACAGAGACTTCAAAATCAGTTGGCCAGACACCATTCATATACGGAATATCCCCTGAAAACTTAGTGCCAAACACATCTTCTAATAGACGATTATTCACAATAATTCTACAACTCATAACAAGGGTTTCAAGTTCTCCGCTAACATTGGAGATACAGAGATTTGCATAGAAAAGACGAACAACATCTTGATATAGCTCGTTACCACAGAGCAGTGGGAGTCCTTCAGTTGACAGATATTGATGACTCGTCCAGGAACAATGGGTCTGCTCTGGAAAGCTTCAAACTTGATCTTTTGTTCTATACCCCAAAAGTTTTGCACGTCATCACCTAAGAGAGATCCAGAGGTGGTAGAACGAGGCTTCTTGGCATCCTTCTTTTTGAAAATAGACGGTCTCTTCTTAGATCAAGACGGTGGCATCTTCAGAGGAGTCTGAAGAGAGATATGGTGTCACAGCCGAAGAGGTCTGAAGTATTTTCTGAGTCCACGTTCTTGGAGGCCATGGATCCTGTTCAAGTCATTGAAGGAGAAAGAGAAAAAGGAGAAAAGAGGAGATGTAAGATGAGAGGAAGAGGAAGGGAATAGGTAAATAAATAGGGGCAGAAGAGCAGGGAAGAAGAAGGGTTTTTGAGGTGATTGAGGGGTCAAAAAAGGAAGGAAGTACAGAGAGAAAAGGAAACGCAGAGTCAGTAATTAATAAGCACAAAAATCGAAGGTAATAAAGGCAAGTAATCATATAATTCAATCAGAGAGAGAGAAATTAATCTTAAAATCTAGTAATACCCAGACGATTACGAAGGTAACACAATCTTTTCTCAAGGAGAGGTTTGGTAAAAATATCAGCTAATTGATTTTTAGAATCAACAAATTCTAGCACAAAATCTCCATTTTGAACATGATCACGAATAAAATGATATTTAATATCTATATGCTTGGCCCTAGAATGATGCACGGTATATTTAGATAAGCTAATAGCACTAGTACTATCACATAAGATAGGCACAACTTCATAAAAGAGATCGTAATCAAGTAATTGATGAATCATCCACAAAATTTGAGTGCGACAACTGCCCACTGCCAAATATTTGGACTCAGTGGTAGAAATAGCAACAAAGGTTTGCTTTTTGCTATGCCACGAAATAAGAGATTGTCTTAAAATTTGACAGGTTCCACTTGTACTTTTTCGGTCGCTTTTATCACTTGCAAAATCAGCATCTGAGAAACCAATTAAATCAAAATGAGAGGTGTGAGGATACCATAGGCCAAGGTCAGAGGTTCCAATTAAATAACGAATAATTCTCTTCACAGTCGTAAGATGAGATTCTTTCAGAGATGCTTGAAATCGAGCACACTTGCAGACGCTGTACATGATGTCTGGTCGACTTGCCGTGAGGTATAGTAGAGATCCAATCATTCCTCAATAATTTTTTTCATCAACATCTTTTCCTGGAATGTCAATTTCTAAGAAAGTTGAAGGACTCATTGGTGTACCAAACACTTTACCTTTGTCAAGTCCAAACCTTTTTATGAGCTCTTTGGTGTACTTACTCTGATTGATGAAGGGGCCTGTTGTTGTTTGTTTGATTTGTAGTCCGAGGAAGAACGTAAGTTACCCCATGAGACTCATCTCAAATTCTCCCTTCATAAGAATAGGAAAATTCTCGCAAAGAGAAGGATTAGAGCTACCAAATATAATATCATCAACATAAATTTGAGCAATAAGAATGCTAGAATCAGATCTTTGTATAAAAAGGGTTGTATCAATTTTACCTCTTTGAAAGTTGTTATTTAGTAAGAAAATGATAAGCCTTTCATACCAAGCCTTTGGTTCTTGCTTCAAGCCATAAAGGGCTTCAGAAAGTATGAAAACATGGTCGGGGCAAGAAGGATTTTCAAAACCGGGGGGTTGTTTGACAAAAACTTCTTCTTTTATAACACCATTTAAAAAGGCACTTTTCACATCCATTTGAAATAGTTTAAACCTTTTAAAAGATGTGAATGCAAGAAGAATTCGAATAGATTCTAACCTCGCGACGGGAGCAAAAGCTTCATTGTAATCAATACCTTCTTGTTGAGAGAAACTAGTCTTCCCTTGTTCCTTACGACTTTTACATCTTCATTTAGTTTGTTCCTGAAAACCCACTTTGTTCCAATTACTGAAAAATTCTTTGGTCTTTTTGAGTCCATACTTGATTTCTTTCAAATTGATCAAGCTCATCTGTCATTGCTTGTTTCCATGACTCGTCTTCCAACACTTCAGTTATTCGTTTGGGCTCCATTTGAGATAATAAGGCAACAAAGGCTTGCTTTCTCAATGATGCTCTTGTCTGGATTTTGTCTTCTCGATTTCCCATAGTGAAATTATTAGGATAGCTAAGAATATGTCTCCATTCTCTTGGAACCACAACTTTTTCTGCGTTGGGAGTTGACTCAGTATCTAGTTGAGTTGACTCTTCAGTATAGGGTTTTGAAATTTCTTCTTCTGATACCTTAGATGTCATTGGTTCGTCATCACAAATATCTTTCTCTGAATTCTTGGATTAGTTTCATAAAAAACGACATGAACTAATTCTTCTACACTTATAGTTCTTTTGTTGAAAACACGAAAATAACGACTAAGAGGAGCATACCCCAAAAATATACCTTCGTCTCTTCTTGGGTCAAACTTACCAAGATTGTTCTTACCATTGTTATGAATGAAGCATTTGCATCCGAAGGGATGAAAATAGCTAATGTTGGGCCTTTTTCCCTTCCAAAGCTCATAGGGGTTTTTCTTTAGGATTGGCCTGATGAGACATCTATTTAGAATGTGACATGTTGTGCTTACAGCTTCAGCCCAGAAGTGATCAGGAAGGCTGCGATCTAAAAGGATTGTCCTGGTTGTGTCTTGCAAGGAGTGATTCTTTCTTTCGACGACACCATTTTGTTGGGGAGATCTGGTTTAGGAGAAGTTTTGAGAGAACCCATTTTGAGCACAAAAATCTTCAAAAGATTTATTTTCAAATTCTCCACCATGATCACTATGAATTGTAGAGATAAAATAACCTGCTTCTCTTTGAATTTTCTTACAGAAAACTTCAAAATTAGCAAAGGCTTCATTTTTGTGAGATAAAAAGATAACCCAGGTAAATCTTGAAAAATCATCAACAATTACAAAAGCGTACCTTTTTCCTCCAATTCTAGCAGTTTGAGTTGGACCAAAAAGGTCCATATGAAGGAGTTGAAGAGGTTTAGAGGTACTTACAATATCTTTGGCCTTGAAGGAGGAGCGGGTTTTTTTACCTAGTTGACATGCATCACAAATGTGGTCCTTTTCAAATTTTATCTTTGGCAGTCCAATGACCAGCTCGAGTCTTGATAACTTTTCGAGAATGTGCATACTGTCATGTCCAAGTTTTCTATGCCACAACCATGGATCGCAAGATACGGCAGTGAGACATGTGAGAGTGGGTAGATTTACATTTTTTAGGACATAAATGTTATCGATTCGTTCACCAATGATCTTGATATTCTTTCCTTGATGATCAATAGTGAAACTCTTTGTATTAAAGGAAACTTTAAATCCGGAGTCGCATAGTTGACTTATGCTAAGAAGATTATGTTTAAGCCCGTCAACTAGATAAATTTCAGTTAGCTCACATGATGAGCTAAGAGTAATCGTTCCGACTCCTATCACTTCTCCTTTTGCGTTGACACCAAATCTTACATAACCTCCGTCAATGTCTTTTATCTTATTAAAATTTTCTCTCTTACTGCTCATGTGTCTGGAGCAACCACTATCAATTACCCACATTCTTTTTCTGTAGGTTTTCCTGGTGTGCTCCTGCAAGAAAGAGAAATTAGTTTTTTTTAGGTACCCAAGTATTCTTGGGTCCTTGATGGTTAGTATTTCCATATTTTGGTCTCCAGATCCATTTACCGGAAGAGTATTTTCTGCAGTTAAAGGATTTGTGACCAATTTCACCACAAGAAAAACAAGTAATATTAAGAAAAGATTTAGCAATTTTAGGGGAAGAATGCTGGGAGTTGAGAATAGATCTGTTTGATCTAACATAACTATGACTAGGAGATTTTCTGATACTATTTAATTGCATCGTTACATCCTCGAGTTCTTCTGATAGTAAGTCAACTTCAATCTGACTTGCTTCGAGAAGAATCTGCCAATATTTCTTTTCTTGAGAAATTTTATTGTATTCATCAATAACTTTCTTCAATTCGTCAGTAACCATATCTAGCGAATTTTGAAGATCATTACACTTGGAACAGTTAAAGGATCATACCTCACTTGATTCACCTAATGCCATGAAACATATGTTTGTTGTTTCTTCATGATCATCTTCAGATGCTTTATCTTGACTCCATGCTCCAAGACTTTTTGGGTCTCCATTTCTTCTGTGATTTCTTCTCTTTCGCTCAGGACAATTTTGTTTTGTGTCCTGGTTTTCCGCAGTAGTAGCATCGATCATCATTTCTTTGATAGTCATTGTTTTTGAAATCTAATGAGGTCTTTGTCTCCTTTGTCTGAGCATTTGTCTGACTGCACGGTTTATGAGAGCCATTCCCTCACTTTGAGTTTCATCTATGTCTTCCTCATCTTTAGTTGGTGCAACAGTGAAGGCTACAGTTTTCTTCTTATAATCCTTTTGATATCTATTGATGTGATTTTGTTCATACGCCATTAGATTTCCTCTAAGTTCATCATTGGTCATTTTCTCCAGATCTCCATCAACAAGAATAGCTGCCTTGGTTTCCCAGGCATTTGGTAAGCTTCTGATGAGTTTTCTGACTTGTAGTCCATTTGAGTATACCATTCCCAAGGATTTAAGTTCGCATATAATCTTACTGAATCTTGAAAACATATTTTCGATGTTTTCATCATCAGCCATTTTGAATAGTTCATATTCATTGACTAAGGAGCTGATTCGAGCCTCTTTAACTTTGTTGGTTCCTTCATAGGTGACTTCGAGTTTGTCTAACATTTTCTTAGCAGTTTCACATGTCGAGATCTTTTCATATTCAGTGTCACACCCCGAGCCTACACCCTGGGTGGGACTGGCACTCGAGAATCATTGCTGGCCCCAAGCGAACCCTTGGCCTGTCTTAACTCTTAGCGGAAGAATTAAAGCATTAATACAAGGATTCAATACATCTTTACTCAACTATTTAGAAGATAACTTAGAACGTTTAAAGGTAAAAATTTAACTTAGCCAAAATGGCAACTCAAGTCTTAATATAAGCAAATAACAATGTAAAGACAAAATGACTAACTAACTATCTATGAAGCCTCTAAAACTATGAGGGATGTCAGGACCAGACCCTGATCATCCTAACAACTGAAAACTACTAAAGCAATGTAAATACGGATCCTCCGGAAAGCAAGGAGGCTCACCACAATCGGTGTTTCCTTTCTTGTTTAAATGTGAAAAACATTTACTCTTTGGAAATACATAGTGCCCATATACTCTTTTGAAGAAATGAACTTCAACTCTTTACTCTTTACTGAAAAACTAGCTCAAAGGCTCTGTTGGAAATCGGTGTTTCCTTTCTTGTTTAAATGTGAAAACATTTTACTCTTTGGGAATACATAGTCCCCATATACTCTTTTGAATAAATGAATTTCAACTCTTTACTCTTTACTCAACTCAAATCTCAAGTCTCGAAACAAGTTTAAAGCATTTGTAAAAGACTTTTTGAAAACTCTAAGAACTTCTCTTGACTTGACTCTTAACTTTTCTTGAATTGAATTATGGATTCAAGGTTCATGATCTCATGTTTATGAATAATTTCATGATGTTTAGACGTACCTTAGAGAGTAGAAATCAACTAGAAAATATAGGTACGTTGCAAGGGAACTCAAACGGAAAGAAGTGGGAAAGGGTGGAAGGCCTGGCAACCCTGGCGCTCTGAGTGGCGCGGGGCGCCAGAGCCTAAACTGCAGGGTCTGGGTTGGGGCGCACAGGCTGGCGCGGCGCCCCAGAGCCCAAACTACAGACCCCAAAGTGGGGCGCTCTGGCTGGCGCAGCGCCTCATACCCCTGCCCAGAAATCTGACAAATTTCCTTGGTCGTTTTTCAACTCTAAACCCTCTAGATTCGATTGGTTCCTTCCCCAAACACTTTGATTCGACTACATAACCAAAATATGCAAGAATCTACTCAAAACGACATCTAATTTCATGAATTTAAATCAAGAACTCCTCAACAACTTCAACAATCAAGAACCCAATAGAAACTTCGACAAAATCCATCAAGAACTCAATTTCTATACTTTCAAGAATATAATTTCGCTGAATTAAATTATGATTGGTGCCTGGGTGAATGAACCCAACGCTATGTGATCTCACATACCTCGTAGGGATCAACCCTTGGTGAAATCCACAAGCTAATCTTCAAGAACGCGACGATTCCTAGGTTCTTCTCCTCTTTTCTCCTCTTCTTTTCTCTTCTCTCAAAACCCTAACTTTATTTTATGAAGCATAAACTGAAGACCCCAACTTAATTACCGAAAATGAATTTAATTAATTGGGTAGTGAAAAGACCATAATACCCTCCTAAAATCCGGTTGACTTTCCTTATCTAGACAACCCGACTTCAAATGGGCATATCTCCCTCATACTAACTCGAAAATGAGAAAACTCGGTGGCGTTGGAAAGATAATACAAAGATCTTTCCTACGGTATCATGTATCCCACCAAAATCATCTTGTGCTAGGAGTTATGGTTGTTTGAATTTGACCCAAAACTCATACTTAACTTAACTTTGTCAAACTTTCCAAATTTGATTATTTCCAAAAACATTTTCTTTCTTATTCTAGTTCTTTCCAGTTCTTTCAAATAGCGAGGTGTTACAATATATCCCCCTTGGGAAAATTCGTCCTCGAATGAGATTACTCTTAGTAGGCTTAGGTGTAACATCTAACATCTAGCTCAAACACCCAACATGCCAACTTAAAATAAATGCCAAGAAAAGGATTAGTACCTTAATTTGGAACTTCTCCGGATTTGAAGAGATGTGGCTATCTCTTCTTCATATCCTCCTCAGCTTCCCAAGTAGCTTCCTCAACAAATTAATTTCTCCATAGAACTTTGACTGATGCTACCTATTTCGTTCTCAACTTGCGAACTTAGCGATCTAGAATCTGAACACGAATCTCCTCATAAGTTAAGCTATCCTTGATACCAATATCTTCAGTAGGTATGACAAGTGAAGGATCACCCATGCACTTTTTCAACATGGAGATGTGAAACACTGGATGAACTGCTGCTAACTCTTGCGGTAACTCCAACTCATAAGCTACATTGCCAATCTTTTTGGATATTCTGTAAGGACCAATATACCGGTGACTAAGCTTCCCCTTCTTGACAAATCTCATAACACCCTTCATGGGTGAAACTTTCAAGTAAACCCAATCATCTACTTCAAAATCTAAGTCTCTTCTCCTAAGATCAGTGTAGGATTTCTGACGACTCTGCGCTGTTTTCAATCTCTCTTGAATAACTTTCACCTTCTCCATAGCTTGATGAACTAAGTATGGTCATATCAACCTAGCTTCACCAACTTTGAACCATCCAATAGGAGATCTGCATCTTCTCCCATAAAGAGCTTCATAAGGAACCATTTGGATGCTAGAATGGTAACTATTGTTGTAGGCAAACTCAATGAGAGGTAGGTGATCATCCCAATTACCCTTGAAATCAATCACACAAGCCCTAAACATATCTTTTAAAGTCTGAATAGTGCGCTCTGCTTGACCATCTGTCTGAGGATGAAAAGCAGTACTCAAGTTCACCTTTGAACCCAAGCCTTTCTGGACTGACTTCCGGGAACTCGCAAACAACTAAAACTAGCTGAAGAGGAGGTATCTCAACACTAGAATCATTAACTCGGACTAAGTAATAGACACACCCCTTGGAAACTAACTTCCTCGCCTTAAGTTATGAAATAAAATGACCCTTAGGCACTACTGAACTACTCTTCCACTCTATAACTGGTTCACTGGGAAACTGAAACTTGACTACTCGAGTTCTACAATCTATTGATGCATAACAGGCACAAAGTCAGTCCATACCTAGAATGACATCAAAATCTACCATATCTAACTCAACTAAGTCAGCCATGGTACTCTTGTGATTGACAGAAATGGTACAATCACGATAGACTCTCTCTTCTAGAATAGACTCACCAACAGGTGTAGAAACATTGAATGGCTCAAGAAGTTGCTCAGGAAGAACATCAAAATTCATTGCAACATATGGAGTCACAAAAGATAAACTCGCTCCTGGATCTAGCAAAGCATAAACATCAAAATTAAAGACTTGGATCATACCAGTGATAACATCTGGCGAATCCTCTTGCTCTTGGCGACTAGTGATAGCATAAAGACGGTTTGATCCTCCGCCTGCCCCTGAAGTAGCTCCTCTAGGTACAGCTCTGTCTGGTGGAGCAACTGAAGAAGACTGGGCTATATTACCCTCATTACAGTACCATGCCTATTCTTAGGACACTCTCTCATAAAATGACCGCTCTGACCGTAAGTGAAGCAACCAGTGGAGCCATCATGACACACCCCTGAGTGGCTCCTACCACACTTAGCACATGCAGGAGTCTTAGTACCCTCTTGTGCCATACTACCTTGAGAATGTGCAGGTCTAGCTCTGAAATTCTGGGAATTCTGATTTTGGAACTCACCTATGTTTCTTAGTGAAGGTGCACTAGCAGATGATGGAGCAAGTCCCTTTTGTTTCTGTTGGAAGGAAAACACCGGTTCGCATTACTCTTTTGCTGCCCGGACTCGTTCCCTGATGTCTTAGCCCTCTTATTCTTAAACTCTTCTCTATCCGTCAGCTTGTCCTCCTCAACATGTTGCACATGGATCATTAGCCTTGCTATGTCCATATCCCCTATCAGCATAGCTGCCTTGCCTTCCTTGCTTGACAGACGAGACAACCCAGCAACGAATAAACTCATCATGTTCCTCATGTCAGCAACCATCTCCGGAGCATAGCGGGAAAGTTGTGTGAACTTCAGACGGCATTCATGAACACTCATAGATTTCTGCTTAAGAGTAAGGAATTCTCGTACCTTAGCTTCTCTCAGTTCACGGGGAAAGAAACTCTCCAAGAAGGCCTCCTCAAACAAATCCCAACTCACCAGTGGTGCACCTTCAACCCTATTCTTTTTCCACTGATAAAACCAGATTCTAGCGACACCCTTCATTTGGTATGCAGCTAGTTCCACCCTCTCAGCATCAGCAACATGCATAATCTCAAAAACCTTCTGAAGCTCTTCAATAAAGTTTTTCGGGTCCTCAGTGACACTTGAAGCTGTGAAGCTTGGAGGATTCATCCTTAAGAACTCATGGATACTAGACGTATCAGCCACATCCTATCGAACTCTTCTCTGTTGTCCAACTTGATTAGTCACTACTTGACTTAACATCCAGATAGCCTCATGGAACTCAGCATTGGTGACCTCTCCTTGGGGTTGCACTTCTGGTTTATTAGGTACCCCTTGTTGCTCAACATTCCTTCTAGCCGGACGACCTCAGACAGCTCTTCGTGGAGGCATGATCTGAAAGACACACGCAAGCACGAGTTAGAAAGAGAATTTTATAGAGATACACTCTATCGCACGAAATGAGTATAAAAGAAGTAGGATAGTTCCTAAAATGTTGCAGCCTCCAAATTATAGATGTGGCGCGCTTCACACTGATAACTAGGACTCTACAGACATGGCTTCATAGACTCTCTAGGACTCTTGAACTCTGTGATCTGATACCAAGTTTGTCACACCCCGAGCCTACACCCTGGGCGGGACTGGGACTCGAGAACCATTGCTGGCCCCAAGAGAACCCTTGGCTTGGCTTAACTCTTAGCGGAAGACTTAAAACATTAATACAAGGATTCAATGCATCTTTACTCGGCTGTTTAGAAGATAACTTAGAACGTTGAAAGGTAAACATTCAACTTAGCCAAAATGACAATTCAAGTCTTAACATAAGCAAATAACAATGTAAAGATAAAAGGACTAACTAACTGTCTATGAAGCCTCTAAAACTATGAGGGATGTTGGGACAAGACCCCGATCATCCTAACAACTGAAAACAATTAAAGCAATGTAAATAGGGATCCTCCAGAAAGCAAGGAGGCTCACCGCAAGACTCTGAATACTCAACTGGATCAACGAAGCGCTGGATGCTGATCTTTGTTACCTATATCTGCATCATAACAATGATGCAGGCCAAATGGCATCAGTACATTTAATGTACGAGAATGCGAGGGGAATTCTAAAATAAGACATAAGCTTGAAAGGAACTGAAAGAACATACCTGGGCTTAACTCAACTTAACTAACTCATTTCAATAAAAGCAATAATATAAATGCAATATAAAGAAAACTTTTAAAACATGGATAACAACTCTGTGTATTTAGAAATACAATAGTAAATTTGTATGTATGTATGCAAAGATACAATTTGAACTCTGTGTGTATATAAAAATACAATTAACTTTGTGTATATAAGAATACAAAATACTTTTGTGGGAGTTTCTCTAACCGACAACCATCACTTAAGAGCTATGTGATGATACATCATTTTGCCTCACGCTGCCAGGGCCGTCCTATACCTTGCCAAGGGCATAGAACCTAACTACTAAGTGGATCAACTAGTCTATGCTAAAAATCACTAAGGAACCATCTAAAAAATATGACCCTTTTCAACCCATGATGGCTACATGGCTTATGGAGGTTGTGAGTTATCTGAACTCTCCCCCATATCGGTGCTCAATACTACTCCCAAAATATACTAGCTTATATGTTTAAAACAATAACTTCTTTCTGTGGTTTGAGATAATTGCTCCAAAACTAGCCCAAAGGCTCTCTAGGAAATCAAAGTTTCCTCTCTTGCTTACTTTCTGAAAGCATTTACTCTTTACTGAAAACTAGCTCAAAGGCTCTGTTTGAAATCGGTGTTTCCTTTCTTGTTTAAATATGAGAAACATTTACTCTTTGGGAATACATAGTCCTCATATACTCTTTTGAAGAAATGAACTTCAACTCTTTACTCTTTACTGAAAAACTAGCTCAAAGGCTCTGTTGGAAATCAGTGTTTCCTTTCTTGTTTAAATGTGAAAACATTTTACTCTTTGGGAATACATAGTCCCCATATACTCTTTTGAAGAAATGAACTTCAAATTTTTACTCTTTACTCAACTAAAATCTCAAGTCTCGAAACAAGTTTAAAGCATTTGTAAAAGACTTTTGGAAAACTCTAAGAACTTCTCTTGACTTGACTCTTAACTTTCCTTGAATTGAATTATGGATTCAAGGTTCATGATCTCATATTTGTGGATGATTTCATGATATTTAGATGTACCTTAGAGTGTAGAAATCAACTAGAAAACATAGGTATGTTGCAAGAGAACTCAAACGGAAAGAAGTGGGAAAGAGTAGAAGGCCTGGCAACCCTGGCGCTCTGAGTGGCGCGGGGCACCAGAGCCTAAACTGCAGGGTCTGGGTTGGGGCGCACTGGCTGGCGCGGCGCCACAGAGCCCAAACTACAGACCCCAAAGTGGGGTTCTCTGGCTGGAGCGGCGCCCCAGACCCCTGCCCAAAAATTTGACGAATTTCCTTGGTCGTTTTTCAACTTTAAACCCTCTAGATTCGATTGGTTTCTTCCCCAAACACTTAGAATCGACTACATAACCAAAATATGCAAGAATCTACTCAAAACGACATCTAATCTCATGAATTTAAATCAAGAACTCCTCAACAAGTTCAACCATCAAGAACCCAATAGAAACTTTAACAAAATCCATCAAGAACTCAATTTCTAAGATTTCAAGAATATAATTTCGCTGAATTAAATCATGATTGGCGCGTGGGTGAATGAACCCAACGCTATGTTATCTCACATACCTCGTAGGGATCAACCCTTGGTGAAATCCACAAGTTAATCTTCAAGAACGCGACGATTCCTAGCTTCTTCTCCTCTTTTCTCCTCTTTTTTTCTCTTCTCTCAAAACCCTAACTTTATTTTATGAAGCGTAAACTGAACCAATTCAGTTTAGACCCCAACTTAATTACCAAAAATGAATTTAATTAATAGGGTCGTGGAAAGACCATAATACCCTCCTAAAATCCAATTTTGACTTTCCTTATCTAGACAGCCCGACTTCAAATGAGCATATCTCCCTCATACAAACTCAAAAATAAGCAAACTCAGTGGCGTTGGAAATATAATTCAAATATCTTTCCTACGGTATCTTGTAGCCCACCTAACTCATCTTGTGCTAGGAGTTATGGTCGTTTGAAATTGACCCAAAACTCATACTTAACTTAACTTTGTCAAACTTTCCAAATTTGATTATTTCCAAAAACATTTTCTTTCTAATTCTAGTTCTTTCTAGTTCTTTCAAATAGAGAGGTTTTACATTCAGCTCCGCTAAGTGCACAGTACAACAGACTTATAGCTCTAGCGTTAGTTTGGATTACCTGTTGTTGATCTTTTGTGATGTCAAAGGATTCTGGATCGAAGGGTTTATCAGTGGCATCCTTTCCTGTAAGTTCAGGAATTGGCTTTGGACCCTTCTTGATAACTATCCAAGCCTGAAGATCATTTGAGGTAACGAAAATTCTGAATCTGTCTTTCCAGTGAGAGTAGTGTTGACCATTGAAGTAAGGGGGGCGATTTGACGAGTGTCCATGTTGGAGTAGGGCACCTGGAATATGATATTTTGCCCTTTGATTTTTACTCACGTGTGGTTAAACACTTTGATTGTGAGACCTGCTCTGATACCAATTGAAAGTCAAGAGGGGGGGAGGGGGTGAATTAAAAGAAAATCCTCAGTCGACTTCCTATGTTGGTCAGTCGACTTACCTGCAAGTTAGTAACGCAAATATAAATTAATAGAGAAAGCAGTAAGTAAATGACACATAGAATTTATACTGGTTCGGAACATCGATGTGGTGCCTACTTCCAGTCCCCTTGGGTTTCAAGGGTTTCCTTAAGAGCTTTGAAGTGAACTTGGACGGTACAAGGTGGCTTGAATTTGATTCCTGTCTGATATGCAAAACAGAACTGCTAATGTAACACAACCTCTACTTGTATAATCTACACTCAGATTCTTCTCTCTCTTTTCTTTTTCAATTGTAAACTCACGAGAATACAATGTTTTTATGAAAGACAACAGAAGATAATAGTACAAGTTCAAGTGAAGTGCGTGATCTTCTATATGATTTGAGGTAGGCTTAAATAGGTGAGGATCCTTTTCTCTTCTTAAGGAAAACCCAAGGGATTTTCATTCAATCAAGGATTTGTAGGGGATTCCTTGATTGAGGCTGATTGTAATCATGTCCATATCAGATATGTTCATGATGCCTTTCCTTCTTTGGTGAGGAGTCTTCATTTCCGGATTCCTTAGGTCTTGCAGCTGTCTCCCTTGATGTGTGGAGATTTGTCAATCAAAGGGAATTCGCTGATCTCAAGGGGAATCTGCTGATCTTGCACAATCTGGTTATAATCTTGACTAGATTTCTTGATTGCTGGAGATGTCAAGATTCCTTGATTACTGGAGATGTATCAATCAGTGGGAATTTGATTTTCGTGTGATCGAGAGTATCCATTCCCTTCCGTCCATGTGATTCTAGCTGTAGTGCTGATTCCTTGATTGCTAGAGATGCATCAATCAGTGGGAATTTGATTGGAGTGTGATCGAGAGTATCCATTCCCTTCCGTCCATGTGATCCTAGCTGCAGTGTTGTATTGGTGTTTGTCTGTTCCTGCATTTTATGGAGAACTTATTGTTATTAATCAAAATCCTTGACGGCCAGGAAGGCTAACATTTACGACCCAAATTTTAGATCAATTTGGGAAAGATGTACTAAGGTTACAGTTACCATTTCCGATTATGTTCTCAAACTGTCCAGAAAGTAAGGCAAGAATGAAAGCAATGGAAATATATTTCTATCCACTTGATAAGAGAACTAACTTTTTCTACAAAGGTCTTACCAAACTAAGACACTTTTTGTAGTTAGAGTCTTGGTCTTTTATGAATCATATTTATTATGTAAAAGTGATCATGAGTACAAGTGGCCATGCTAATGATGTCAACTAATTCAAGTGTTAGAAAATGGACCACATTAGTCATGTAATGACCAAGCTAGTAGGTAATTCATGAAATTCTATGTCAACTAAATTCTGCCATATACTCAACTACCACTATATCTTATCTTTTTAGTTTGACCTTTCTTCCATCTGTCACTTCATGTATAATTGTAAAGTATATCGTTTTCATAGCAAAAATATCTATAGGAACTGAAAAATTAAAATAATTTTCCCTTTTGTTGAAAATTGAACCATGCGTTGGAAGAAGAAATTTTTATATTGTGTGATACATGATTTTTCTTAGTTATTGTATTAGAAAATTAATATTAAGTATAGATGAATCATATTGTCACTTATTGCCAATAGAATTTGAGAGATTGAGAGTCCTCTCCTCCTCCATGAAAATCTCAACATTTGGTATCAGAAATAGTTAAAATTATACATTGGACAAAATAAAGAAGTTTTATTTGTACTAAATATAGTCATTTTTATTTATATAAAATAAATGTACAACAAGAAAAAATATTCCAATAAACTGGTCATATGTATATATGTTATGTATCGATATGTATATATAATGTATCGATATCGGATAAAAAATGTATATTCGTGTATAGATGACGTATAACTATATATCGAAGAAGTATACAAATCGATATACATTGTTGTACAATAACGGAAATATTGCAGACCGAATTTTCTTAATCTCAACCAACTCAAATATCCTCAAATATTTTAAATCTTTTGATAAATTATTTACTCAAAATGATTCACATTTAAGGCACATTGATTTTAACATTTGAGCTTTGAAAGAAGAAATCATTAATGATTGAATGAAGAAAGAAAAAAAAACAAGAATTATACTGTGCTTGCAAATGAATATTTTTTGTGAAGATTGATAATTGGGCTATATATTTTGGGAAATAATTTATGATCGAAGGCTGATTTTGTTTAATTATCCCTTGTATCATTGGATTGCAGTAATTTCGTTTTACTACTCTAGTTTTTTAGATAAATCATAATTAATAACTGGTCAGCTAACTATTCCTTTAATTGATACTCCCTCGGTCCCTTTTTATTTACTTAATTTTGACTTTTATTTGTCTTTTTTGACAAATTAAGAAAATATAATATTTTTTACCACTTATTATACCCTCAATTTATTTAGAGAGTTAATGTTTTTGAAAGTAGAACCTCTTTAATGAATAAATTGATTTTGAAATTTTAACAATTAATAGGAATAAAATGGTGAACTCACTATGTCAATGATTATTTTTTTAATAGATGTGTCAAGTCAAAATTGAACAAGTAAATAAGAACATATGAAATATTAATAAGAAATGACCATTATTTTAAAATAGAAGTTGTGAATCGTAATTATTTCAAATTATAGTTATGTATAGAAGTGTATATGGACAGGACTAGTTCAGATTTTTCAAATATTAAATTTATTATTTGTATCGAGTTTTTAAATCTATAAATCAAATCAAACTAATAAAATTTGGATTGCTAAAATAAGTCTAATAAGTATTAATTACATTACTAAATATTACAAAGAAAAACTCAAATTAGGTTATGTATTTTAATTGTCTAAACCAATGTAAACTTAAAGAACAAATATTCAACATTCTTGTCATTTTCATTATTGAGTTAAATTATTTTTTTAGCATCAGTATCGATTTTATTTTGATTAGAGATTTATTAGAGTTACTAATATCTATAAACTATAATTTTTATTGGACCATTCAAAATTCTCAGTGAAACTTGAATAAATATGTTACAAGATAAAAATTATGAAAAAATATAAGAAATATTTATAAATTATATCAAATTTAATACTTCTAGTATAAAATAATTTTTTAAAATAATATTTAAAATGTCAGGTTGATTTGGTATTGGATTGAGTTTTTAAAATTAAAACCAAATCAAGCCAAGTATAGTCTATTTTTTTTCCCAATATCTAAACGAATCAAACTAAATCACTATTCAATTTATTTTTTCCCATTTTACTAGATTTGTTGTTTGATGCTCAAGTTTTTCACCCCTATTGTGTATAAGCTATATCGTATAAATTTTTCCAATAAAAATCTCAACTTTTACCCTAACAATTCACCTAAAATTGCTACATATAACGGTTTATTACAAGTATTATACTGTCCCAATTTATCTAACACTTTTTGTTTTTCGAAAGTCAAAATTTTTCAATTTGTCAATTTTTTGGAAATGAAATTTGTATATTGGTAAACTACGTTAAAAAGTACTATAAATTACAATAATTAACAATTCAAAATATATGAAAAATTTACCGTCATAAATAAACTTATTTGAATCTCGATATCCGAAATGTGCTAACCTGGTATATTAATAGTGTAAATACTCATAGAGTGTGTATAAACAAAAATCATATTTATAAAAAAAAATTATGAGGTAGAGAAAGAGGATCGGCAAAGAGGACATGATTTGCTGAGGGAAAGCCAATTTGTAAGGCAAGATGAGTGGAATAAGTGACCGCAGGGAACTTGTTTGGCACCAACTTCTGCTTCAAACTCTTCCATACAGATCGAACAAAAGCCAACTGCGCTAACCGCCGGCATCATCTCTAAGTTATCATCATCTTCAGAAATCGACAAGTTGATAGGCCGCCGCTGCGTTGAAATCTTCAACCATCGTTAAAGCAAGGTCGAGGTCGAAAACTCCATCCATCTTCAGATTGTGATTATAACAAGGAATTTGCTAGCTGTATTTATATTCAATTGGGCTATCGGTCGCTTCGTGGAAAGAGGAAAGGGTTCCACAAATAAAAATATTTTTCACTTTGGAGTTTAGTGATATTCACGTCCATTTGTAGGTTTGATAAATACAGGACGTTAATCAACTACTTTAAGAACCATATATACCAGTAGAAGAGCCTGTTGGTTTGACCTATAAAAAAAAATGCTCATTTCAAAAAAAAAAAATGTTTTGGTAAATAAACTACTTTATTTTGTTTCATTTTATATGACCTAATTTGATTTTTTATAGAGTTTTTAAAAAATAAATTGAAATTTGTGGTTAAAATAAATCATCGATATTTGTGCAACTATAAATCATTTCACTGATGATAAAATAATAAAATAAATAAAAAAAGGAAAATAGATTAAAATAATTTTTAATCAACTAATTAATAATATCTTTTCCTTAATTATAGTATTTTATAACTAATAGGATATCAATACCCTAATTTTTCTCTCAATTAATTAATTGGTCATTATTTTAGTTGTTATCAATCTCCTTATTAATAGTATCAATCTCCTATTTTGGTTCTTCTTTCCTCCTTTCCCGCTGTCAAATTTTTTTAAAAAAATTATCACGTAATAGTGTTTTTTCTTGATATCATTTTTAGGTATTTTTTTATTTGAAATTGTTTTTAAATAAGCATTTTTATTTTTGGAATATGATATTTTTGTAATTTTTTAAATGAATATTTTTTTTTGTATCAATCTGCATGAAGTGAATAATTAGTTTCTGTTTGAAAATGCTACATCATTTGCAATTAGCATCTTATATATACAAGTTTCATAAATAAAAATTCGTTATCAAATTTCATACCTATTATAATCATTTAAAATTTATTAAATATAATATTTATAAAATGATTTTGATTATATTAAACTAGGTAAATTAACCTCGCTTCGCGCGGTGGTAAACTACCTCTATTAGCTTACATCGTATTGTATTTGGTGTATAGTTGTCAAAGTTAATGTAAATACAAAAGTACATCTCTTTGAGTTTTGTGAAATAACGTATGACCATTTGAATTGACGTCTCAGCAAGTCCTTCAAAATCGTTGATGGTACTAATTTGCATTGTCAAAAGACATTTTTACTTGTTTTGGTTTCGATCAGTACATTCAAAACATGTAAAGCTTTGCGATATTTAATCTAATGTATAAAAAGACATATTTATTTATGTTGGGCCTGACTAATTTGGATTCATGATAATAGACATTTCTACACCAGTATAATCTTCATTATGTTTGTGACCTTTATTTGATACAATATGGGGATATTATCATACTCCTGTCATTATTTCTTTGCGGGATAATATATAGACATACACTTAAGCTTGGCTTCAACTGTTAAATTAATAAATACTCCGATTTCGAGTCTCTATATCTAAATGCATTAATTCATCTACTCCATGTTAATTAAACACTCCCACTTATAAAATGGTACTCTTCTAATATATTTTTTTCTTCATTAAGTAGCAAATGAATCTTTAAAAATGTGGTAAAGCACTGGCTATCTTAATTCTTTTCAAATATAATCGAAAATACCATTTGATAGAAATATTTCAATTAATACTTTGCCAATGCAAATATTTTCTATTTTCACTTACTAAAATACTTTATTTGCCTCAAATTTTTTCGTTATCTTCCTCTATATTAGATATGAGTGAATTTGGAAATAATGTCCTCCTTAATTTACTACACAAATGCTTGTGCGTGGTTGCATACGTGAAAATAATAACGACAACTCTACTGGATGAAAGATCTCTAATTTACAAAACTTTGCCAATATGTTATTTACATTCTTAGTCTATTTGGTTTAACTGTTTTGAGAAGAGATATATATTGAATAACTACGATTTTATTTTAACTTGCAACATGAACAGGAAAAAAACATGAAAACAAAACTAACAACTATTAATTAGTTTTAGCACTATTTCTCTGTGAAGACACATAAGAGAATTGGTAGGAGATGCCACTATTTCATCGCCCTTCATTGCTTTGCTTGTTATCTTCCTTGTTTTTCTCAACTTCGAGCAGATTTTAATGCTCCCACGTTAAAAAAAGTCCCATCCTACGACATGTGAATTCACCTATCATCCGGACACTCTGCCCTCACAAATTAATGAGATTCGAACATTGTAACTTCATTTATAACAAAGACTACAAAAGAGCAAACAAACAGAGAAATTCCAAATATCCTTCATCGTTTCAATGCTGGACAAAGAGGAATAAATATATCATTATACTTGTCTTGCAATTGTAAAAGATAATGAAAAGTAAATAGTCAATACCTCACTCGAGGATAGTAAAATTGCCAATTGTCTATATGTTATCTTCTCACCCCCTTCCTTCAATAAATCGTTCAATTGGTCGAACCAGGCACTCTTAAGCCCTAAGAATATAAGGGTGCTTCAAGTAGGGCACTCACATTATAGTGAACTATACTGATGTTATCATTTAACTTGAAATGGCCACGTTATCAATTTGTGTCTTAGTCTGACTTTCGTGACACTCATAGTGAGTAACTTGGTGTATAACGCATTAGGAATTCAAAAATTTTTAATGTGTTAAAGAGATAGATGCATAGAAGAACCAGCGGTGCGTAAAACTATGCACCTTAAGTTGTCGTTCGTAGACATACGTATGTCAAATTGCTTGAAAATGAAAAATTTGTATACCTGGATCGCTGGATAGGTAATTTTTGTTAGGTGTTTGATATCCGTTTAGTGCATGCTTGGATTTTTATGTCTGATTTGATATTTTTTTTGCTATTGTTGGTGCTTCATGCAATATGGCTATACCTTCAAATTTTTAAGGTTCAAGTGCACTGCTTCAATTCCTTGCATATGTCAGCTTAAATGCCAACCACTATTTCCTCGTCCTTCATTTCTTTTTGCTTGTTATCTTGCTTGATTGTCTCAAATTACAGCTGACCACAACGATCCCATGTTTTTCCAAGTCCCAAACTACGGCCTATAAAATTACTTGTCAACCAAAACAATCTGCCTTCACAATTCAATGAGGCTTCAACGGTCAAAATTCAGACAGAGCAAAAACTATACAAGAGCAAACAAATAGAGAAACTCCAAATATCCTTCTTTCACTACATATGCATGTTTACAAACTTTGTTATGATCCTCATTAAGTTTACCCATGATCATTCGTTATCCGGTTATCTTTTAGACTTTATACACCATTTATAGTATCTTGTATGGCCGAAGCAAATGCAAAATGTATACGAAATACCTCGTCTCATCTGACAATTATATGACATACATTCTGGAACACTTTTTATTGTCTGCGTTGAGGATGGATAATCCTTCTCTTGTTGTTACTCGTGATACTATGATATACACTTGTCCATGGGTGAAAATCGATTTTTGAAGATACGGTCCACCCTGATGAAATGTTTGTTTTTCTCTCACAATTTGATCTAGACTCTCCAACACACGATTGAGATGAATACGACACATAATTAGCAGCGAAGACTTTGTTGACATCAAACTTGTTACTAAACAACGCACACGGTATAGAAAGCTACAGAACATGAAACTAAAATTTAAATGGCCCCCAATTATGCCGACAGAAGAGAGCAGGGATACCTGTTGTTTGAGAGAAGCTCTCTCGCCTTGTATCATTCATAGAAATATTAGGCAGGGTGTTTCACAGCTTCAAAAAAGGGCTAAGAACTGGATTAAAATGTATTCTTGAGTTGTTTACCCTTTTTAGCTTATGATGGTTAAAGAATTGTCACAATATTGTTCAAAGCCTCGCAATATTTGATATTTCTTAAGTTCTTTATCCTTTTTAGCATTTGATGGTTCTCTTTTTGTGGCCTTGAGAGCATTGAAACTGTGGCATATAGTTTGTGACCTGTTGGTTGCCCTTTGATGATGTGTAGATACTACGTGAAAATTGCAATACATAGATAAGCCTATAAAAGTTGAGATTCCCTCTCGCTGAAGCTGATTATTATCAACATATTATATTAGATTCGCAAGCAAAATTACATAAAAAGCACATTGCCAAGGGAATAAAACCACTTCTCGGCTCCTATACTTACGCAGCAATGAGCAGAGCAGAAACACCTAAAAGCTGGATAATTAGTAGCAATGCAAAAAATTTGAAAATGAAAATTGCATAAATTTAATCAGACCTAAAGCAAATCATGCTATCAATTTGTGTAATGAACTCTAGTTTGCACTTCGATTTCAAAATACCATTGTAATGTTGTGGAATAGTTGTGAGTTTCTAGGTACATTTTAAATTGAAAGTAGAGGATAGGATAATATGAACTACTTTGTAGATTAGTCATAAATGTAAAATTAATAAAACCTGCATACATTTTCATTGCAACAACAATTATTTGGAGACTGATTCACTACAACCCCAAATTCCGCTCACGAAAAAGCGATTTCTACTTACTAAAAATAAAAACTACTCAATTGATGAAGGGTGAAGATCCCTGCTACCCCCAATAACAGTTGTAAAGAAAAATAGATAAGGTAGTAAGTTTTTTATCGAGTAAAAGAATAAAACTTAGATTTTGATTGTACATTCATTTTTCTTTTTTCAAAACATATGAGACTTTGACCTGTAAGTAAAGAAAAAAGCCGGTGTAAATTTACATAGAGAATCAACATGGTGGTAATTTACATAAAGAATCAGTATACCTGAACACCATGGAGACATTTTGTGTGCTGCTAAGAAGAATTTCAAATTTCTCTTGTCAAAAATGTTGAAGCAAAGAGATGCTGGCAAAGCTACGAAGAAGAACATGGAGATTGATTGTGAGTAGTTGTCCAAAGGATTATAATTGTTAAAAAAATGTAAAAAAAAGAAGAAGAAGATAAATTCAATTTTTGATGATCTTAAAGTACAGACTGAAATTCCTCAATTACCACCTTCAAGCCTAGGGCGGCGTTTTGCACAACTCCAAAACAGAGTCGGTGATGGAGAACACCGGGATTTGATTGAAGAGTGTTTTCGCAGAAGAAGGAAGGAAGTGTATGAAATGTTATGGGTAGGAACTGGGAGATGAAGGGATAGAAGGAAATAGTTGGAGAAGAAGAATAGGCGGTGGTTTTATTTACGGCGGCGGCTGTTGTGAACAGGTACGCCGTCTATGAAGAGTGGTAGTAGCTGTTATGAATCGGTGTGCAGGGGAAGGGTATTTTTGAAATATATTAAAATAAAAGGTTTCATGGTTTGTGGTGGCGCCACATAGGCGGACCTAATAATTTCTATAATATATATATAATTCATGAATATATTAATCCAAATAAATATTATGGATTAATATAATTTGGCAAATTATTTAAGTCTAATAAATATGAATTTAATTAAAGTCCAAATTAACTAATTTGGGCTACAATAGATGAGCACAATTTGCTAAGCCAACTTCATCTCATCTTAGAAGCCCATTCTGGTGCCATGTGGCAAATGACGTGGCATGTCAAGTCAAACAAGAAGTCAATAGGATCATGACATGTGTCAAAAATGACAAGCCGCCATATGTCATGTCACTTAAATCTGATTGGCCGAAAGAAATCCTGTTCCAATCACAACTCCTCTATTCCAAAAATTATAAATAGGAGTCCTCATAATTCAGAAAAGGGAACCGAAAATTCTAAACAAGAAGCTAGAGAAAGTCCGTGGTACAAACGTCATAAAATTCTCTATAAGCTACAAATTTAAGAATTCAATCATTCAAGTTCAAGAACGATCAAGATCAAGACCATCGAATTCAAGAACAAGCTCGAAGCCCTTGGATTCAAGTAAAGTCAAGATCAAAATAAAATTCAAGTTCAAGTTCATCGAAGATTCAAGAACAAGCTTTAAAGCCCTTGAATCCAAGATCAAGTTTAAGACAAATTCAAGATCAAGCTCAAGAGCCCTTGGATGATATCTAAAAAGGCGAATTCAGACGAATCATAGAGATTGTAACACTCGTACTTGAATAATAAAACGATTGTTGCATAATTTTTCGTACTTGATTATTGTTTTTCTCGACGCGAATTTTACTGTCTACACCTATTTCATACAGTAAAATATTTATACATACTATCCTAAATTTACTTACTTTTTAAAAATATACACAATTTGTTGCTCGTTACTAATGGGTAGTTGGGTACCAATTTTATACACTTTTTAAACACCAATAAAGACATAATAATTTCAAATATGTTGAGGTATCAAACTTCATGCCTATTTCATACCGTGAAATATTTATATATACTATAGTAAACTTAATAATTGATACAAATTTTAATACACTATTTGCTGATCATTAATAATGGGTAGTTGGGTATCAATTTTTATACACTTTTTAAACAACAATAAAAGATATAATAATTCCAAAATTGTTGGGGTATCTAATTTCATACCTATTTCATATTGTAAGATAACTATACGTTCTAAATTAAACTTACTAATTTATACCAATTTATATGCATTCTAAACATCAATAAAGAGTATAATATTCCATAAAATTTGTTGAGATATTAAATTTAATACTTATTCATATAGTAAAATGTTTATACATATTAAACTAAACTTTACTAATTGAGACCAATTTTTATACACTTTCTATACATCAATAAAAAGTATAATAGTCCACAAATTTATTGGGGTATCAAATTTCATACCTATTTCATACCAAAAGAATATCAATTTTAAAGCAATTGCAACTAGTAATTGTGTTTTGTCATATAAATAGTCTATCAAATGCATATAAGCTTTTTGTCAATACAATATCAATTTCTTACCAAAAATAAAAACACTGGTTCATATCAGATTCATACCAAAAGAATATCAATTTCAAAACGATTGTAACTAGTAATTGTGTTTTGTTATATAAATAGTATATGAAATGTATACAATTCTTTTGTCAATATCTATACCAATTTCATATAAAAAATAAACACTGCTTCATACAAGGTTCATACCAAAAAGAGTTATTTGTTATTTTTTTTTTGGCTTACAAATCTGATCGAAGTCTAAATAATCAAACAATAGAGGTTCCACTATTTTCCCTTTTCTTTATTTCCCTTTACGATTTGAAGAAGTGGATATTTTCTTTGATTCTTTCTTCTTCTCCTTCGCTGGGTTTTGTTTATTCTTCGGAGGGGTTACACTCTTCTTCGCCGGAGTTGCATTCATCTTGGGCGACGAAGTTTGAGTTAAATTATTAAAACTTGGAGGCTCTATTTCAAGATTGGATAAATCCTCTACAAATCTTGGACTCTTTCTAGGTGTATGATGAACTTTTGATTCTTCGGCATGTTTGTTTGAGAATCGAAAATTTTGATTCACTGCGTACAATATTTGCGGCAGTTTCTGTTTGAATGGAGAAGAAGAATAATGGAGATGTTGGAAGAGAAAGAGTAATCATGGCTGGAAAGAGAAACGTGGGTATGTGAGACTCTATCTTGAAAGATGTAATTGATAATTATCAACTTATTTTCTCTCATAATTTTCTCTTTCTCTCACCTATTAATATTATATAAATTAATTAATAAAATATAATTAGTTAATTTATAAATTAAAACTGATCTGTTAATACTTGTAATTAAAACTTTATAAGTCATAATAAAAATAAGTCCATATAAAGGCTGCAATATTAATCCTTAAATATATAAGTGGGGTGCTTTTTCCAATAAATTATTATACCCTAGTAATCAAACATTTTGTTTTATAATTAGAAATTAATAAACCTAAAAGGCATATACCTTGTAAATATATATTTATCGTAATGGTATTTTTGTCTTGAGAAAATTAAGTCGTTTCTTCTATATTTTTTCTCAAGAAGCAAAAAGTATTAGATTCTTTCCAAAAGTAGAAAAACTACTTTAATTTTCTATACATATCATTTTTACTTACTAGTCAAACATCTCAAATTTCCAGAAAAAATATACTTTTTTCGAAAGAAATCACTTTTTGCCTCTATACCGTTTCACCAAACAGACTCTTAACACAAATTTTATTTCTCGATTGGAAAAGAGTCCTGTATCCCATATAATTTAGCATAAATTGTGTCACGATCCGATTTCTCAGGTCATCATGGCACCTAGCTACTACACACCACCAGTAGGTAAGCCTAACCCTTAGCCTGGAAACGATAAGCAACAGACTATCAAGCGGAAGCCAACAACAAGAAGCATAAAGCGTATAACAGAGTAAAGAAAAGATAATCAACAGAAAAATAATACAGGAACCATCCCAAGACCTGACATCAGTCAGTAGTTAAGAAATTAATGCAAAATAAGAGTACAAGGCTTTTACAAATACAAGGTAAGTACAGGCTATCTGTGAATACAATATAAAGACCAAGTCTAGCCAAAACAGATGGAAATCGGTAGCTCCGGGTGTCAGGAGAGCACCCTAGTGTAACGCCCCGAGCCTACACCCCGGGCGGGACTGGCACTAGAGAACCATTGCTGGCCCCAAGCGAACCCTTGGCCTGGCTTACTACTCAGCGGAAGACTTACTCATGATAAGATACTTTTAAAAGTAAATTGAACTGCTCAATAAATAACGTAAAATGTATAAAATAACATTCAACTTAGCCAAAGTGGCAACTCAAGATTCAACATAAGCCAATAACAAGGTAGTGACAAATGAACTAACTAACTGTCTATCTATGAAGCCTCTAAAACTGGGAGGGATATCGGGACAAGACCCCCGATCATCCTAACAACTGAAAACTACTAAAGTAATGTAAATAAGGATCCTCCGGAAAGCAAGGAGGCTCACCACAATACTCTGAATGCTCAACTGGATCAATGAAGCGCTAGATGTTGATCCTGGTTACCTGTATCTGCATCATAACAACGATGTAGGCCAAATGGCGTCAGTACATTGAATGTACGAGCATGCGAGGGGAATACTAAAACAAGACATAAGCTTGAAAGGAACAGAAAGAACATACTTGGGCTCAACTCAACTCAACTTAACTCATTTCAATATAAAGCAATGATATGAATGCAGTATAGAGAAAAGCTTTTAAAACATGGATAACAACTCGGTGTATTTAGAAATACAATAGTAACTCTGTATGTATGAAAAGATACACTATAAACTCTGGAATGTATATAAAAATACAATTTACTTCTGTGTATATAAGAATACAAAATACTGTTGTGGGAGTTTCTCTAACCGACAACCATCACTTAAGAACTATTGTGATGATACATCATTTTGCCTCACGCTGCCAGGGCCGTCCTATACCTTGCTGAGGGTATAAAACCTGACTACTAAGTGGATCCACTAGTCTATGCTAAAAAGCACTAAGGAATCATTTAAAAAGTATGACCCTTTTCTACCCATGATGGCTACATGGTTTATGGGGGCTGGGAGTTGTCTGAACTCTCCCCCATATCGTTGCTCAATACTACTCCCAAAATATAATACTAGCTCTTATGTTTAAAAACATAACTTCTTTCTGTGGTTTGAGATAATTGCTCAAAACTTAGCTCAAAGGCTCTTCTTGGAAATCAAAGTTTCCTCTCTTGCTTAATTTTGAAAGCATTTACTCTTTATTGAAAAACTAGCTCAAAGGCTCTTTTCGAAATCAAAGTCTCCTTTTTTGCTTAAATGTGAAAACAATTACTCTTTGGGAATACATAGTCCCGATATACTCTTTTTGAAGAAATGAACTTCAATCTTTACTCTTTACTCAATTGAAAACTCAAGTCTTAAAACAAAGTTAAAACGTTTGTAAAAGACTTTTGAAAACTCTATGAACTTCTCTTGACTTGACTATTAACTTTCCTTGAATTGAATTATGGATTCAAGCCTCATGATCTCATGTTATAGATGATTTCATGTTTTTTAGAAGTACCTTAGAGTGTAGAAATCGACTAGAAAACATAGGTAAAATTCAAGGAAACTCGTACGGAAAGAAGTGGGAAAGGGTAGAGAACCCGGCGTCCCTGGCGCTCTGAGTGGCGCGGGGCGCCAGAGCTTAAACTTGAGAACTGGGGATGGGGCGCACTCGCTGGCGCGGCGCCCCAGAGCCCAAACTATAGAACACAAAGTGGGGCGCTCTGGCTGGCGCGGCGCCCCACCCCTTTCCCAAGAATTTCCCCGATTTTTCTTGCTCGTTTTTTAACTCTAAACCCTCTAGATTCAATTGGTTCTTTCCCCAAAAACTTAGGATTGACTACATAACCAAAGTATACAAGAATCTACTCAAAACGACATCTAATTTCATGAATTTAAATCAAGAACTTCTCAACAACTTCAACAATCAAGAACCCAATAGAAACTTCAAACAAATCCATCAAGAACTCAATTTCTATACTTTCAAGAACCAAATATCGCTGAATAAAATCATAATTGGCGAGTGGGTGAACTAATCCAACGCTATGTGATCTCCATACCTCGTAGGGATCACCCCTTGACGATTCCTTGCCTCCTCTCCTCTTTTCTCCTCTTCTTTTCTCTCCTCTCAAAACCCTAACTCTTTTTTATGAAGCGTAAACTGAACCAAATCAGTTTAGACCCAAACTTAATTACCAAAAATGAAATCAAATAATAGGTTAGTGAAAACACCAAAGTAACCTTCTATAATCCAGTTTTGACTTTTCTTATCTAGACATCCCAACTTCAAATGGGCATATCTCCCTCCTACGAACTCGAAAATGGACAAACTCGGTGGCGTTAGAAAGATAATTCAAAGATCTTTCCTACGGTATATTTTATCACACCTAACTCATCCTGAGCTAAGAGTTATAGTTTTTTGAAGTTGACCCAAAACTCAAACTTAGCTTAACTTTGTCAAACTTTCCAAATTTGATTATTTTCAAAAACGGTTTCTTTCTAATTTTAGTTTTTTATAGTTCTTTCGAATAGCGGGATGTTAAAATATCTCCCTCTTGGGAACATTCGTCCTCAAATGAGACTACTCTTCGAAGGCTAAGGGTGTAACATCTAACATCTAGCTCAAACACCCAACTAGATACTTACTGCCTGCGTGACCTTGGTAAACGTATGATGAAATCCCTATTGATCATCTCCCACTTCCATTCTGGAAGTTCTATATTCCGAGCCATACCACCGGGCCTTTGGTGCTCTACTTTAACTTGTTGACAATTCGGGCATTTGGCAACAAAATCTGCAATGCCCTTCTTCATACTACTCCACCAATAAACTTCTCTCAAGTCACGATACATCTTTGTTGAACCTAGATGGATAGAATATTCTGAGCTATGAGCTTCCTCCATGATTCTCTCTTGAAGTTCATCCACCCTTGGCACACACAATCTACTTTGGTACCTCAATACATCATCTCCCTCTTGTTCAAAAGCCATTACTTTTTGCTTATGAACATTTGCCTTCAATTCAAGCAAAATAGGATCTTGGTCCTGTTTCTCTTTCACTTCAGACACTAATGATGTTTAGCCTCATTCATCACCACTACTCCTTCTGTGGAATCCATTAGTCGAAATCCTAATTGTGCAAGTCTGCGCACATTTTTTGCTAACTCTTTCTTATCTTCCTCAAAATGGGCGGTACTACCCATAGATAAACTACTCAAAGCATCTGCAATAATATTAACCTTGCCTGGGTGATAAAGAATACTCATGTCATAATCCTTGAGTAACTCTAACCACCTTCGCTGTCTAAGATTAAGCTCTTTCTGACTAAACACATACTGAAGACTCTTATGATTGGTGAACACATCTACATGATCACCATAAAGATAATGACGCCATATTTTCAAAGCAAATACTACGGCAGCCAACTCTAAATCATGGGTTGGGTAGTTCTTCTCGTGAACCTTAAGCTGTCTAGAGGCATAAGCTATAACTTTGCCATTCTACATTAACACACAATCCAAACCAACTCTAGACGCATCACAATATACAACAAAGCCTTGCGTACCCTCTGATAAGGTCAATACTGGGGCAGTAGTCAACCATTTTTTCAATTCCTGAAAGTTTTTCTCACAAGCTTCAGACCATTGAAACTTCATTATTTTCTGAGTCAACTTAGTCAAAGGGATGAAATAGATGAAAATCCCTCGACGAACTTTCTATAATATCCAGCCAACCCTAAGAAACTCCTAATATCAGTTGGAGATGTGGGTCTAGGCCAATTCTGTACTGCCTCTATTTTCTGAGTATCAACTCTAATTCCATCATCGGAAACTATGTGGCCTATGAAAGCCACTGACTCAAGCCAGAACTCACACTTAGAGAACTTAGCATACAACTCTCTATCCTTTAGAGTTTGGAGAACTACTCTAAGATGACTAGCATGATCTTCCTCATTCCTCGAATAGATTAGTATGTCATCAATGAACACGATAACAAACATATCTAAATAAGGCTTGAATACTCTATTCATAAGGTCCATGAACGTAACAGGTGCATTAGTTAAATCGAACAACATGACTAGAAACTCATAATGACCATAACGAGTCCTGAATGCTGTCTTTGGAATATCACATTCCCTTACTTTCAACTGATGGTAGCCTGATATGAGGTCTATCTTAGAAAAACAAGTGACACCCTGAAGCTGATCGAAAAGATCATCAATTCTCGGAAGAGGATACTTATTCTTGATAGTAACCTTATTCAACTGACGGTAATATATACACATTCTAAGAGAACCGTTTTTCTTTCTCACAAATAAGACCAGAGCGCCCCAAGGTGAGACACTTGGTTGAATGAAACCTTTCTCTAGGAGATCTTTCAACTGCCCTTTTAAATCCTTCAACTCTGCTGGTGCCATTCTATATGGTGGAATAGATATAGGACGAGTATCAGGAAGAATATCTATACCGAAGTCTATTTCTCTCTCAGGAGAGACTCTAGGAAGATCATTTAGAAAGAATTCTAGAAACTCTTTTACTACTGAAACTGACTGGATAGGAGGTATCTCAACACTAGAGTCATTAACTCGGACTAAGTGATAGACACACCCCTTGGAAACTAACTTCCTCGCCTTAAGGTACGAAATAAAATGACCCTTAGGCACTGCTGAACTACTCTTCCACTCTATAACTGGTTCACTGGGAAACTGGAACTTGACTACTCGACTTCTACAATCTATTGATGCATAACAGGCATGAAGCCAGTCCATACCTAGAATGACATCAAAATCTACCATATCTAAGTC
The DNA here is from genome assembly GCA_029582245.1 of Solanum etuberosum. Lineage (NCBI taxonomy): Eukaryota > Viridiplantae > Streptophyta > Magnoliopsida > Solanales > Solanaceae > Solanum > Solanum etuberosum. The sequence continues at coordinate 109,314 of JAJONR010000481.1, read as the reverse complement.
AGCCATGATACTCTTGTGATTGACGGAAATTTTACAATCACGATAGACTCTCTCTTCTAGAATAGACTCACCAACATGTGTAGAAACACTAAAGGGCTCAATAAGTTGCTCAGGAAGAACATCAAAATTCATCCCAATATAAGGAGTTACAAAAGATAAACTCGCCCCTGGATCTAGCAAAGCATAAACATCAAAGTTAAAGACTTGGATCATACTAGTGACAACATCTGGCGAATCCTCTTGCTCTTGACGTCTAGTGATAGCATAAAGATGGTTTGCTCCTCCGCCTTCCCCTGAAGTAGCTCCTCTAGATGCAGCTATTTCTGGTGGAGCAACTGAAGAAGACTGGGCTCTATTGCCCCCGTTACCATTTCCCTGCCTATTCTTAGGACACTCTCTCATAAAATGACTGCTCTGACCACACTTGAAACAACCAGTGGAGCCATCACGACATACCCCTGAGTGGCTCTTACCACACTTAGAACATGCAGGAGGCTTACTACCCCATTGTGCCATACTACCTTGAGAATGGGCAGGTCTAGCTCTGAAAACCCTGTGAATTTTGACTATTGTACTCACCTTTGTTCCTTGGTGCAGGTGCACTAGAAGATGATGGAGCAGGTCCCTTCTGTTTCTGTTGGAAAGATGATCGGTTGGCATTACTCTTCTGCTGCCCGGACTCATTCCCTGTCTTAGCTCTCTTATTTTGAAACTCCTTTCTGTCTTTCAGCTTCTCTTCCTCAACCGGTTGCACATGGATCATCAGCCTTGCTATGTCCATATCTCCTATCAGCATAGCTGCCCTGCCTTCCCTACTAGACAGACGAGACAACCCAGCAACAAACAAGCTCATCCTGCTTCTCATGTCAGCAACCATCTCCGGAGTATAGCGGGAAAATTGTGTGAACTTTAGACTGTACTCATGAACACTCATAGATTCCTGCTTAAGAGTAAGGAATTCTCGTACCTTTTCTTCTCTTAATTCACGGGGAAAGAAATGCCCCATGAAAGCCTCCTCAAACAAAGCCCAATTCACAAGTGGTGCACCCTCAACTCTATTTTTTTTCACTGATCAAACCAGATTCTAGCGACACCCTTCAGTTGGTATGCAACTAGTTCCACCCTCTCAGCATCAGCAACATGTATAATCTCAAAGACCTTCTGAAGCTCTTCAACAAAGTTTTCTAGATCCTCTGTGACGCTTGAAGCAGAAAAGCCTGGAGGATTCATCCTTAGGAACTCACGAACCCTCAAAGTATCAGCCACTTCCTGTGAACTCCTCTCTGTTGTCCAACTTGATTGGTCACTACTTGACTTAATATCCGGATAGCCTCACAGAACTCAGCATTGGTGACCTCTCCTTGGGGTTGCACTTCTGATGCATTAGGTACCCCTTGTTCCTCAAAATTCCTTCTAGCCGGACGACCTCAGACAGCTCTTCGTAGAGGCATGATCTGAATGACACGCGCAAGCATGAGTTAGAAAAAGACTTTTATAGAGATACACTCTATCGCACGAAATGAGTATGAAAGAAGTCAGATAGTTCCTAAAATGTTGCAGCCTCTTAATTATAGATGTGGCACGCTTCACACCGATAACTAGGACTCTACAGACATGGCTTCATAGACTCCCTAGGACTCTTGAACTCTGTGCTCTGATACCAAGTTTGTCACGCCCCGAGCCTACACCCCGGGCAGGACTGGCACTCGAGAACCATAGTTGGCCCCAAGCGAACCCTTGGCCTGGCTTACTACTCAGCGAAAGACTTACTCATGATAAGATACTTTAAAAAGTAAACGGAACTGCTCAATAGATAACTTAGAATGTATTAAATAATATTCAACTTAGCCAAAGTGGCAACTCAAGATTTAACATAAGCCAATAACAAGGTAGTGACAAATGAACTAACTAACTATCTATCTATGAAGCCTCTAAAATTGGGAGGGATGTCGGGACAAGACCCCCGATCATCCTAACAACTGAAAACTACTAAAGTAATGTAAATAACGATCCTCCGAAAATCAAGGAGGCTCACCACAAGACTCTAAATGCTCAAATGGATCAATGAAGCGCTGGATGCTGATCCTGGTTACCTATATCTGCATCATAACAATGATGCAGGTCAAATGGTGTCAGTACATTAATTGTACGAGCATGCGAGGGGAATACTAAAACAAGATATAAGCTTGAAAGGAAATGAAAGAACATACCTGGGCTCAACTTAACTCAACTTAAATCATTTCAATATAAAGTAGTAATATGAATACAGTATAGAGAAAAGCTTTTAAAACATGGATAACAACTCAGTGTATTTAGAAATACAATAGTAACTCTGTATGTATGCAAAGATACAATATAAACTCTGGAATGTATATTAAAATACAATTTACTTCTGTGTATATAAGAATACAAAATACTTTTGTGGGAGTTTCTCTAACCGACAACCATCACTTAAGAGCTATTGTGATGATACAACATTTTTCCTCACGCTGCCAGGGCCGTCCTATACCTTGCCGAGGGTATAGAACCTGACTACTAAATGGATCCACTAGTCTATGCTTAAAAGCACTAAGAAATCATCTAATAAGTATGACCCTTTTCTACCCATGATGGCGACATTGTTTATAGAGTCTGGGAGTTATCTGAACTCTCCCCCATATTGGTGCTCAATACTAGTCCCAAAATATAATACTAGCTCTTATGTTTTAAAACGTAACTTCTTTTTGTAGTTTGAGATAATTGCTCAAAACTTAGCTCAAAGTCTCTTCTTGGAAATCAAAGTTTCCTCTCTTGCTTAATTGTGAAAGCATTTACTCTTTACTGAAAAACTAGCTCAAAGGCTCTTTTGGAAATCAAAGTCTCCTATCTTGCTTAAATGTGAAAATATTTACTCTTTGGAAATACATATTTTTGATATACTCTTTTTGAAGAAATGAACTTCAATCTTTACTCTTTACTCAATTGAAAACTCAAGTCTTAAAACAAAGTTAAAACATTTGTAAAAGACTTTTGGAAACTCTATGAACTGCTCTTGACTTGACTCTTAACTTTCCTCGAATTGAATTATGGATTCAAGGCTCATGTTCTCATGTTATGGATGATTTCATGTTGGTTAGACGTATCTTAGAGTGTAGAAATCAACTAGAAAACATAGGTACGTTTCAAGTGAACTCGTACGGAAAGAAGTGGGAAAGGGTAGAGAACATGGCGTCCCTGGCGCTCTGAGTGGCGCGGGGTGCTAGAGCTTAAACTTCAGAACTGGGGAGGCGCACTGGCTGGAGCGGCGTCCCAGAGCCCAAACTACAAAACACAAAGTGGGGCGCTCTGGCTGGCGCGGCGCCCCACCCCTTTCCCCAGAATTTCCCCGATTTTTCTTGCTCGTATTTCAACTCTAAACCCTCTAGATTCAATTGGTTATTTCCCCAAACACTTAGGTTCCACTACATAACCAAAGTATGCAAGAATCTACTCAAAACGACATCTAATTTCATAAATTTAAATCAAGAACTTCTCAACAATTTCGACAATCAAGAACCCAATAGAAACTTCAAACAAATCCATCAAGAACTCAATTTCTATACTTTCAATAACCAAATATCGCTGAATAAAATCATGATTGGCGCGTGGGTGAACTAACCCAACTCTATGTGATCTCACATACCTTGTAGGGATCACCCCTTGACGAAATCCACAAGCCTAGCTTCAAGAACTTGACGATTCCTTGTCTCTTCTCCTCTTTTCTCCTCTTTTCTACTCTCCTCTCAAAACCCTAACTCTTTTTGGTGAAGCCTAAACTGAACCAAATCAGTTTAGACCCTATCTTAATTACCAAAAACGAAATTAAATAATAGAGTAGTGAAATGACCAAAGTACCCTTCTGAAATCCGGTTTTGACTTTCCTTATCTAGACAGCCCAACTTCAAATGGGCATATCTCTCTCATACGAACTCAAAAATATCCAAAATCGGTGGCGTTTGAAAGATAATTCAAAGACCTTTCCTAAGGTATCTTGTAGCACACTTAACTCATCCTGACTTAGGAGTTATGGTCATTTGAAGTTGACCCAAAACTTAAACTTAGCTTAACTTTGTCAAACTTTCCAAATTTGATTATTTCCAAAAATGGTTTCTTTCTAATTCTAGTTCTTTCTAGTTCTTTCAAATAGCGGGGTGTTACACCTAGTCTCCGAAACTCCAAGGTGCTCTGCATGACCACAAATCAATGGTGATAACTCAAACTATGATCTATAGGTGGCAAAAGTGTAGTATAAGTACCAAAAATGGTACTCAATAGGCATCGATTGAGTGAGCTCAAAAGATAACACAATCATAAACAACAAGTAATAAGGGGAGCTAAGCACAAGTAACTAAAAAAGAGATACTAAAGTAGACAGACAATAAATAATAGACACAGGATACAACGGGTAAGAAACCAAATCAAGAACGTACCTGCACCGCAAGACAACAACCTACTCACAAGCAACTAAGATACAAAGTCAACTACCCAGGGCCAGGAGGACCCACAACCACAATTATAATGTCAAATCATATCGGCTAACAAGAATAGAGAACAAAATATGGTCAAACAATAACCTAATTGGGCCCCCATAAACCCGGAAGGTACAAACAACAAACATAATTCAATCGGCCCCCATAAACTGGAGGCTGCAATTAATAAACAAGTATACTGGTGATAGGCGATGCATATAAATGCAGGGTGAGTAGCAGAATCAATACTGACTATCTGAAACCTCTAACCCTAGGCACCCAATAAAGGGCTCGCCCAGCCAGAAAGTAGACTTCCAAGGGCACCAGCCAAGTTAGTAAGCATAAACCCGGGGGCTGGCCAGCCAGACAGTAAACTTCCAGGGGCACAAGCCCAGTTAGCAAGAGTAACCCCGAGGCATCAGTTAGATCAAAGCATGTAAAAAAGGGTGTCGATGCACCAGATAGTCAAGTAAAACTGAGCACATCCTAGATGCCTCTAATATCTCAAGTATGAAAGAAGCACGTTACTGACGCCTCGTAATCTAAAAAACCAATAAAACAAGTGATCCAGGTAGTACGACTTCTGTTAAAACCAGTTTAGAATAAAGTTGAATAAAACAATATCTCACCATGAATGGTAACTATGCCTATGCATGAGTTGGGATCATACCACAAAATCCGTGAGAATATACAAATAATACAATGCATGCCACCATCAGCATTCAAACAAGTCACTCAAGTCAAATAACCATACAACTAGCAAACCACGTTATCAAAGCGAAGAGTATTAACATGGAATCCAATTGATCCTCGCACACAGCCTCGGGCCTAATAACATAATCAGGCTCAATAAGAGTATAACATGTCTACCGCTAAACAACAAGTGAAGGGACCAAAGAAATGTTTTCAAATCAATAAAGGGAAAGCAAACTCAAGGGACAATGTCGTACCCCAATCATACCGCTCTAGTCCATGACTGAGCATAGCTAGGACCAACCCATGGCTACGACGAGACACCAAGGTCACAAGTACCAACACAAGAAATCGACCAAATACAAGCTCTATAGGGAGCAAATCATAACTAAGGTCATAAAGTACCAATCCTTACAAGGATAAGAAAGATCATCTACACCGCGAGCAAAGCTACAAGCCTAAATTAAGGATCTCAACCCCCACGATAATCCCAGGGCTCTTACGGAGTCAAGATAAGATGGAATGAACAAGAGGAAAGCTAAATATTCAGCAAATACAATCCGAAATCACATGTGTAGAAGCAAGGAGTGAGTACCAAACAACACGGTACTCAGCAAACAACATGACAAAACAAAGCAAAACCAGCTTGAAAACAAGTACTCTTTTCATCCTAATTGAACCTCCTTAAACTACAACCTGCATAGAAATCAGTACAACCTAACAGTTCATAATATATAGTTCACAAGTTCTCATGATCATTGTCCAATATACACAATTCAACAATCATCAAGTATCAAGTATGGCAATTACAAGTGTCAAATAGATCAATCATAAGTATCAAAATCATCAAAGCACAATAATCAAGCACATTGAGCACAAATCCACATATTTATCATGCATAATATCAATCGGAACTCATGGGAACCGCCCATAGTTTATGAACTCGTTGGTAATGACCTCGGCATCAATAACACTCCCCGATTATTACCTAGGCATCAATAACATTCGATGGTAAGGACCTCGACATCAATATCACTCTCTGTAAATGACCTCGGCATCAGTAATGCTTGCTGGAAATAACCTCGGCATCAATAGCACTAGATGAAAATGACCTCAACATCAATAACATTTTCCAGAAATGACCTCGGCATCAATAACACTTTTTTGAAAATGACCTCAGCATCAATAACAATAATATGTCTCATCATGATTCTTATAAATTAATGCAAGTAAGAAATTTCACACCACAAGGAAGAGGAAATAAATCAAAAAAATCAAATCCACAATAATGACATCAAAGTATTTCATCAATCATCACATTGGGGTTCACAACAAGGAAAATTCACAAAGTACTATGATCAACACATTGTCTTTTCATTAATTCCCTTTTTATTCATTAATATCAATCAAATTGAATAATTGAATCCATCACCTCATTCCCATTACTCCTCAACACTTACAAATGAAGGGAAATACATGATTCTACTAATTTTACAAGATTTAGGAGATCACTTGCCTCAATTTCAATCAAAAGTCAATCCAATACTTGTTCTTTCCCTTTCCGAAGAATGTCCAAAGCCACACAATCTAATTCAATTAAGTAATCACAATAAAATTCCATAAATAACAATACCATATTCAAACATTTGCAAAATGTGTCAAATCAACTCAAGTAACCCAAATCAAAAAATGAGGTTTGAATCAAAAAAATCTTTACTCGAAAACATTACCCAAGGCATTTGGAAACTCATTGGTGAAAACCATTTCGAAAAAAGATTTAAAATCAATCCATAATCACCATTTCACTAAGTTCTTGAGTTCTTGATGAAAACCCCTAACTAATCATTTTAAAATATTCATTTGAACACTTAAATACATAAATAATAATGGGTAAATGAAGATTTAAGATTACGAATTGCTACCCAAATATTTTTATCTCTCAAAAATCTTGTTCAAAACGTCACATCAAAGCTCTTAAAACTAAAAAAATAAGTGAAATGGGGTTGAAACCCCGATTTTTGAAAGATATTATGTCTAGGGGTTCTCCGCGAACACGGACCCCTGTCCGCGAACGCGGCCCCTCAGCTTATTAAATCCCCACGAACGTATCCATTGTTTCGCAAATGCGGAGGTCATTGTCTTGACCTCCCACAAACGTAGTCACCCCTCCGCGATCGCCCAGGGTTGGCTTCAGCAACACAAAACAGAAAATCAGCCAAGTTAAAATCATTGAAAGGACCCTCAGAATTTGTTCGGAACCCTGTACACACAAACTATATATGTAAATTAATTATACTGAACGTTTCTGGCTCAATGGAACCATCGAAATATGAATCTGAGGCTTCCTTGACCCGAGTCCCGTGTAAGTCACAAAAAAAACTAATCATAACGCCTAAAAGGGCTAAACCAAGCTTAGGACTTCTAAAAATTAAACCAAGATATCACCTAGGCCTAAAATCATCCACTGAATCCAATGGAACTCTCAAAAATTCAATCTGAGCATCAAAACTCCAAAATGTTGATCAAAGTTAACCCAAAGACTAAAATTGCACATTTTTTTTAAACTAAGGACCTCAAATCCTCAAAAAGACTCTGAATCTGAAACCGACAACTCTCTTAGACCAATTTTCACATTCCCAGACTGATGAAATCAATGAAATTTTATTCCAACAGTAGAAACTCCAAAATACACCAAAAACCATTTTTAACAACTTTAGCCTTTAAAAAAATTGAAAAAATTACAAAATTCTCAACTTTTTAAGTAATGTTCGAAACCAACTTTCAACACTCAATCAGAAAGACTCAGGGTCGATATCAGAAGGGGTAAATTGGTAATTTCATAAAAATTGTTAAAATTGACCAACCGGGTCATAGGGTTATTGAACTTAGAGTAGTGATGATGGAAGTAGTTTCTTTACAATAATATCTTCTCATGAAGTGGTGATCAATTGAGTATTACGATTCTTTTGTAAAAATTACCTTTTTAATTGTTGTAAATAATAAGAACTCATCGATAGTCTCAATTGTTGGATATATGCAGTTAAGATTAGGAAAAAAACAACGTTTATAGGGATTTGGAACTACCAACCTCAATCTAATAGGTTGAGCTCGAGAGAGGATAGCTCACCAGAGGCTTTCAATGTGAATAAATTAATTCAACTACTAAGTGCAAGCAAGGACTTAGGGTGATACTTTATTAATTGGGTAGGGAGGCTTTAGGAGACTTCAAAATTCGTTAATTCTGCACAATAAACACACCTAAATGAGTTGATAGTAAACTATTTGTGTGAGTTCTGGCATCTATGAATTGCAACCCTATTTATTCTTTATTATTTATAAAAATCCAAGTACCTAGAGTTGTTAGTAATTTCTCATTATAAACCCCCAATTCAGAATAGTAGTTACTAATTAGAATTTTATTAACAAATTATAATGATATCCAAACAAATTCTCTATAGTATTCTACTTCAACCTAATTGGGTTATTGTATTTTGCAATCTTATGTTTTAATCCCAGTTAATTGTGTAGTATGGGAAACATTAAAAGTCAGGTGTTGTTGCCAGGGAGTATAGTTTATAGTTTTATAGTTTGTAGAAATTCAATAAGTTGCTATTATTTCTTCCAAATTACATTGATTGTTGTTTTTGTCCAATGCAGATTTTTTTCACAGTTTATACCCGATACTAGGAGTCAAGGATCTCCCTTTAATTCGAGCTCTCGAGGTCTTACAAAGGAGGAAATCATAAAGAAATAAGCGTTGAAAAACAAATTTAACAACCAGCAATGACCACAAAGAAGTGCATTCGCCACTGAAGTGGCAACCTCTAAAGCGGGCCATGGTGGCTAAAGCGACTAGGGCAACACATCTGACCCCCGCAAAAACAATCCCTTGTCCTCTTAACCGACCACCGCCAATGCGATCCAAGGTTGCTAAAGTGTCAGCCACTAAAGTTGTGCATGACCGCTTAAGCGCCTATATTAGCCAATATTTACTAAGTCCCAATGGACTCCACTCGAGTGATCAGGATTGGTTCAGAAACCCATGCACAAAAATAAACTATTCTACTTATCTAAATTCGATATTACGAACTCAATGGAGATGTTGAAACTCTTATCCAAGGTTTTCTTAACAAAAAGTGGGTTCCACACCCAAGGCTCCATTCTACCAAAATCATGAAGGTTGCTCTAAATGAGTCTGGAGGCCTCGACATCCAAAGCAAGGGCCCATCTTCACCAAAATCGATATTTAAGAGCTAACACAACCATCAAAATTGCATTATGCGGTGGTCTACCTAAAGTTTTAACCGAAGCCAACCATTTAAACTTCATATGTTCCAAAACACATAAGCTTGCATAAAAGTCGAACGAACGACCAAGTGACCAAACTAACAGTCTTAGCAAGTTATAATTGTCTTGGGTCACTATATCAAAACTCTAAATGAAAAAAAAAATTACTAATACGGAGAAAATGACCAAGTGGGTCATTAAAGTTGTGCTTTGAGAAACTTATATAACACAGGTTGAGCTATGCACAAAAGATGCACACAAGAAGCAATGATTTATATCTTCATCAAAAAGGAGAATTTATTGGATCATGAAAGATTTTGATGATTTGAAAATAGGGGAACACATATAAGGAACAAGTTTCAATGACATGTTTCTATTAGACCGAGTCTGACTGGGATAAGGAAAAGATAAACCACATGAAGCAAAAGTATTATGGCGGTGGATAGACTGCATTAAGTCCAGCCGCATAATGTTTCTTTTATTAGAAGATTCTACATGGAATGAAATCTGAAGGAAGGGATGCAAACATAATCCTAAAAGGAAAAGAAATCCTTTGAAGGAATGACATCTGCTTGAAGAAGGTGAAGTCTCACATCTATATATTAATACATCAAAGGTTTCACAAAGAACCTGTGCACTCTCATAGAAAGTTACAACCAGAACAGAATCAAATAGATGACGTTCATATTTCAGATAATTCTGACTGTAGATCCAATTGCAGCCAACGCAAGACAATAAGATTAAAGAACCAGATCCATAAACTTATATTGCTCTTTAGTCAAGTTTTCTTGTATTTCATATTACCGAGTTGGATATTTAATATTTTTTAGATCTAGTATCGTATAAACTGGTGTAGGAACATAATTTTCACGTTAGGAAGACTTACAAACATAAACCTTTGGAAGTTTGTGTTAAAGTTTCAGAATTAGAGTTAGTTCATAGGTATGTAAGAGTTGTAATATTAATTCATAACTTGTAGTATGTTCGACGATCTAGTTGATTGTTGACGTTTAGGAATTAGAGTTTCTAATTTCTTATGCTAAATAAGTGTGTAATATTTTGTTGAGGCTCAAAGTTTAGTGAAGTTGAGTTAAATTCTATAGAGGAGTAGGTCATGTTTTTTTAAAACTATTTCTAAGTTGGGTTTCCCATAATAACCAATTGTGTCATTACCTTACTCGTTTTACTTAATGCAGTGTCAGTACTCGACAAAGAAACAAATAAAATAACATGTTCCATAGGCAAATTAGGGGGTCAGTATTCCAACATACTAAACATGTAAATAATGTATAAAAAATATAGTATGATATTATATTAACTTATACAATACTTTTTATTAGTAAATCTACTAGATAATTTGTACTCATCTGTTTTATGAACTACTTTTTTTTTGTAATCATTCTATGAACTTCAACACATGAACTCCATGCAAAATGGGTCGAAAACCACAAAATAATTCAAATCTCCATTGAATAACTTTAAATTGTAACCACTACTTCGAATTAAATGACATCTTCAATGAAATCTAATCTTAAATTTATCAGGTTCAGTCAACGGATATAAATGGTAAAAATCTTTAAATAAAGTACACATTTATTGGAAAAAAAGACAACAGTAAATTAGTCAAAATTACTTGTTATTCATGACCATTTTCTTTTCTTATTCTATTATTTTTTATTTTTCCTTTCTTGAAAAAGAGGGTTAATTAAGATATCTATTTGTGTAACTTGATAAATAAAAGACATCAAACTAAAATGGAAAAGATAAAAATTCCATATCAAAATTACTTTTCATGATATCTAATCCCAAATAAATTTTCAGTTGTACTAAAAGTTGCAAGAAAACTAATTTTTTAAATTAATCTAAGAAATTTAAACGGATGCTCCAAGAAATTATTAGAAATACAGATACGAAAACATGGATCTTGAATATTAAGAATAAAGAATCAAGAACTCTAGTGATCAACTGCATCATGCTCTTTGTTTACATCACAACTGTCAACTGCATAATAGTCTCCAAAATCAGCCCATAAACCCACACACAAGTTGAAAACCTCGCGATAAACAGGATGGATCATTTCAGGGTAATATCCTCCAACCATTTCCCAAATAATTGAAAAATTGTGGTGCAACAGTAAGATCTTATTCGTCAATGCTTGTCCATAAAATTTCAAGTTAGGGATTAAATCATCAATGTAATTAATCATTTCCTTTGATATTGAATATGGAGTTGCACTGCCATTATTGAAGTAGTAATGATACATGGACTTCAAGATTGCTAAATCTTGATCATGATCATACTCATCTTCTTCTTTCAACTCATTTTTGGATGTTTCTCCTTTCTCAAGATTGGAAAATATAGGTACGATGGGCTTCAATTCATACAGTTCAGACATGGGTCGTTTTCCTTTTCGGTCTGCTGATTTTTCATGTGCTTTCTCCTGCACAAATTGATCAAATGGCATGGTGACTCTTAATTTATGAAAATATTGTAGCCAATAAAGAAAGCAAGCAAGCAAGAAATTTTTTACTTGGTTTAAATAGAACTGGGAATGAGGAGATGGTTCATGCTCTTGCTAGATTTATAGAATATTTATTACACTAAAATCAGTAAAATATTAATTAATCTAAATTTCACTTTGATTACCATCCAAAAATAGTTCACATGTTAAATGAATGCTAGGCCTTTTTTCTGTTTTTAAAATATAACCCATGTGAAAGAGTTGGTTTGTCTATAGTGACAAGAAATAAAAAGGACTATGAACATGATGCATGGTGTGAATTCATGATTTTTCTGCAAAACGAGATATTTTATGTATATAATTTTTTTAAAATTAATTTAATATTATGTACATAATTTTTAGAATTTATTTAATATTATATGTTGGGCTGCATGCGCAAGAAAGGCTAATTGGTGCACCTAGCTTGTTGAAGACTAAGTTATTTCTCCAAGTGTTAGGGATTGATTCTCAATTAGTACTTTCTCTTTTAACCTTTCTTTTATAGTGAACTCGTGTTATCTAAAAATCTCATATTCTCATATATCTCTACGCGAATAGAAAAAAATAAATGTTTAGAAAAATATTATATTTTTATAACTTTTTTTACCCTCCTTCGGAGCTTCCGCCTTTTTTGCTTTCTTGATTTTTCGAATCCACATCAATAAAGTGAAAGGTGGAGGATTCTTACTACCTTAGAAAAACACTTCACATCTTATGTTTGTGTAATTAACGGAACAATATAAAAAGTACATTAATTCTATATTAAATTTTATATAAAAATAAATATAAAAATATTTTTTTCACAAGGAAAACTACCAGGTTATCTATTTTTAAAGAAATTACACCTGGGCCTAACTCAACCCCAAAAGGTAGCTCATGAGGGGTGGATTGCCCAAATCCATATAAGGAGACCATCAGTCCATTCCTCAACCAATATGAGACTTTTACCCACTCTAACACCCCCCTTCACGCCCAGACCCAACTGGAGTGTGGACCGAGAGTCCAAACGGGGATGTACCTGGCTCTGATACCATGTAAAGAAATGGCACCTGGGCCTAACCCAACCCCAAAAGCAAGCACATGAGGGTAGGATTGCCCAAGTCCATATAAGGAGACCATCAGTCCATTCCCCAACCAATGTGGGAACTTTACCTACTCTAACAAAAAGAAGCTGCAAAATTTGTCTGAGTACAAGGGAAGTCGTGAAGTAGCGACAACAGATGACACAAAATTACCGATATCTCACATTGGTAAGATTATTGTGTCTCTAGCTAGTTGTGCTGATCTGATGCTGCTTCAAAATGTTTATCATATCCAGGTATGAAGAAAAATATTCTTTCGCTAGTTCAGTTGACATCTTCAGGTCATTATGTTATATTTGGTCCGCAAGATGTAAGAATATACCATGATCTTGAAGTTGAAGAAGAGTCACTGATGAAGGGGAAAATGTTAAAGTTTGACTATGTAATATCGGCAGAAACCACATTTATGGAAAAGACAAGGAAGAATGAGACGGTGGACTTATGGCACATGCGGTTGAGTAACGTTAGCTACTCTAAACTTAGAATCATGATGAAAAAGTCAATGTTGAAAGGTCTTCCCAAACTTTCAGCAAGGACAGATGTAATATGTGCATGTTGTCTGTATGGTAAAATGCATCAGTTGTTGTATCAGGATTCGAAATATAAAGCCAATGAACCATTAGAGTTAATTCGCTCAGATGTGTTCCGCCCTGTCAAGCAACTCATTGTTGGTGGGATGAAATATATGTTGACATTCATTGATGATTTTTCCAAGTACGTTTGGACCTAATTTTAAAGGAGAAGTCTGAGGTATTTTCAAAATTCAAAGAATTCAAAAATGTTGCTGAAGGAAAAATTGGTAAGAAAATTCTTTGTCTGTGAACTGACAATTGTGGGGATTATACCTCACATGAATTTTCTGAATTCCTTGAAACGTTTCGAATACGCCATCAGTTCACATGTCCAAATACGCCACAAAAAATAGAGTAGCAGAATGGAAGAACAGACACCTAGAAAAAATATATTGGAGCCTGCTTCACGAAAAAAAATATCCCGAGATAATTTTGGGTCGAAGCTATGACGACTGCAGCTTTTGTGATTAGTAGACTTCCTCAACAAAGGTTACATTTTGTTTCACCTTTAGAGAAGTTGTGGAACATGAAATCCTCTGATCGCTATTTTCATGTTTACGGATGTGTATGCTATGTCTTTACCTAATCATTTATGTAGCAAGATGGATAAAAAGGTTGTTAGGTATCCTTATAGGGTATGACAGTCAACGAAAAGGGTGGTGCTGTTGTGATCTAATAGCAGGAAAGTGCTACACTTCTTGAAATGTGATATTTGATGAATCTTCTTCTTAGTGGTCTTCAAATAAGGAATTGTTGCCTGACTCAGATGTCTTGAAATGTGTGTTGGACTCTTCTCATAACTAGTTGAGTCAAGATGTAGATGAAGGTGAAGCTAATGAAGACAATATTCATTAAGATGTGACTCAAAATCCGTGGCAAACTGGTATGTACCAACAACTAGGTGAAGAAGGTGAGTTAACTGGAGTAGATTCACCACCTTCACTTAGAAGGTTAACAAGGATCAGAAAGAAAAATCCCAAGTTTGCCAATGCTGCCATTGTAGAAGACGAAAATTAAAAGGAACCAGAAATTTTTGAGGAAGCATTCTAGAATTCAAAGTGGTTTAAGGCTATAGAGGAGGAAATTGCTGCGCTACAACTGACTCAAATGTAGGAACTCAGACATCTCAACCATTTTCTTGTCTTGGAGGTTGATCGCAGTGAAGAAGGAATTTGCTTGCATCAGCAAAAATACTCCAAAGATCTATTGAAGAAGTTTGGGATGTTCAATTGCAAACCAACCTCAACACCGCTAGATCCAAATGTTAAGATGTATTCTCATGAAGGTGAAGACTTGGAAGATTCAACAATGTATCGACAATTGGTGGATATTTTGATTTACTTAACTTTAACAAGACCCGAAATATTTTATGCAGTAGGTGTGATGAGTCGTTATATGAAAAATCCAAAGAAGTCTCATTTGGATGGAGTTCATCAAATCTTGAGATATGTAAAGAGTACAATTGATTATTGTTTTATATATAAGAAAGGTGAAGAATTCAAGTTGATAGGATACTGTGACTCATACTATGGAGGATATCATGATACCCATCGTTCAACTACTAGCTTTGTGCTTAAGCTTGGAGCTGGAGCAATTTCTTGGTGCAGCAAAAGGCAGCCAATAGTGTCCTTGTCAATAACAGTAGTGATAAACGCACAACTACACCTCATCCAATACTAGGTGTAGGCAATCATAATCTTAGTATAAAACCCAACAAATGAGTTGGGGTCGAACCCACAGGGAGCGGTACAAGTCCGAATTCAGTTACTAAGTTATAAACGCGATCTATTCGGTTGTAGGAATAAAAATTGTCGAAACAATTAGATAAATCGAAAGGGTGACAATGAATGTCAGATGGGGGGATTGGTTTGTCAATTAGCAACTAAAACAATTATCAAAACAAGGGAATCAACAAGTAGGGGGGAATTCTCGGGGATGTGATCGATTATAGGCTAATGTTGCTATATGGGTAATTGGAATTTACCAATGATTGCTAAATCTCAGTAGGTAGGCTAGACTATATATGCAATAGCTTTCTCTCGAACAACTATCACGATTCAAGTGGGTTCTCTCGAACCTCGACAAGCTTAACAATATAAACAGCCAAAACCTTAACTTATCTACTCTCTCGAGCTAGATAGGTAGAATCGAATTTAGGATTAACTCTCTCGAGCTGAACCCAGATCAACCCAATAGCAACAATCATTAATCGAAAACCTTGGTTCTAAAACCTCTTTCTCAAGCAAGCCCAAAACACAAAGTTAGAATTGCATTTGCAACTACAATTCCTAGATTAATACACAACTATTGATTAAACTCACTTCAATTAAGCATTTAAATCAGTAAATAACAATACCAATAAGCTAATTAACCCAATAATCACATTATCACACCCCAAGAATTTGTGTTTTAGCCACACATCATAAAAAGAAAAAAAATGATTACCAATTATGTTAGCCATGAACTAGGTAATGGTTCCAAGTCTCTACAATGCTTCAAATCAACTTAATTCAAATACCCAATTGAAATTTCTCAAAACCAAGTCTCAAAAACTTCAAAGTCTACAATGGAAACTGAAAAACTCAGAGAAAACTAAAACTCTAAAAACTTTTGGAATCAACACTTCTCAACTCTTCTTTTAAATTTAAATTTATAGTTTCCCAAATTTTGGCCTTCAGGGCCATTAGGCGAAGTAAGTCGTGCATCGCCAACCAGGTCGGTGACACGCCTTTTGCTCCAGTCCATCGCCGGTTTGCCTTGGCTCTCAATCCTCAGGGTTTTGTGACTTTAGGCGATTGAGATCGATGTCGCCGAGTTGTTCGGCGGTTCGCCGATTGTCCATTTCCTTCGCCAAGTAGGTTCTTCCCTAGGGCTAGCATGCTGGAGCTTTAGGCGAGCTAAAGTGCCACTCGGTGGTTCGCCGAGTGGTCTTGGCGATCACCAGGATTGTCTTCCTTCAACTTCTTCAGCTTTTTCGCTCTTTTTTGCCTGGTATTTTCCTTGCCTTGCTCCTTAGCCTTCATTGCTGCAAATCAACACTTTAACATCAGTTTAGAGCATAAATTAGGCATTGAGTACACTTATACTATGAAAAGAAAGCCCCAAATGAGTCGAAATCTCAATCTCATCAACACCCCCAACTTAAAATTTTGCTTGTCCTCAAGTATAACTCAAGATTAATTAGTTCAACAAGAATGTCTACAAACAGTGCTACTCAAGATTCAACACAAATGCACACAAGAGGTTCAAACTGCACATACAATGTTCAATTGTGCACTCTAAGTTTCAAATTGTGACTCACCATTATCAAATAGACTCAAGTTCACAATGCTTTCTTCAAATCCAAGTTCAAGCTCAACAAAAGCATTCAAATGCCCTCACAACAAGGATGATTCCATGTTCACACAAAATTCCTCAACAAATTAAGATTCCGTAATCAAATACAACTCTCACGCTCACAAAGATGAACACATGCAAGACTATACCCATAGGCTTACCCTTATTTTCCAATCAACATCCTTTTCAGCTCACTCAAGATCACGAAGGTCTTTTTAAGGCATGTAATGGGGCTGAGTGTAAAGGTATGTCATTTTGGTTCAGTGGCTTTTACCTTCATGAAGTATGGCCTGAAAATCACTTTTGCTCCTTCTCTTTCACATTCAAATATGTTCACAATTCACCCCATTATTCAACTAATCATGACTCATTGGATACCCCATTTCTTTTGCTTCTTTCACACACTTTATTTCACAAACTTTTCTCTTTTTCAGTCTTTTTCCGTTTTCACCTTCTTTTTTTTTTTTAATTTTATATGGAGGGGGGGTTCTATCTTTTTCAAAACAATCCATCAAAGGGGAATTTTTTACACTTCTTGACTTTCCTCCTTTTTCACCACACTTAGCCTAAGTTGGCTATTCAAACGAACCAATACTTCATGAAAGTTATAGGTGATGGGATAAAGAGGTCAAAGTTGTTCAAGTTTCTTCCAAAGAAAAAGATAGGCTCAAAACATGCCAAGCAAGGTTCACACTTCTCACAAGGTGGCCACAAAGAGGAATACTATCAATTTGGTTCATTCTTCAAAACATTTGCCTAAGACTATTTCAATCGCTTGCTTCAATCAATCAATCAGACTAACGGGGCAAACTCTAGGTGTCATCAAGCACAATATTCAAGACAACCTTACCACACAAGGCATTTGACACAATTATCAAACATCACTTTACACTTTCTAGCTAGCGTACAATGTTCATCACAAGAGACTTAATCGACAATTGGCTAGTCACAAAGAGATGCTAAGAGTTCACATATGGTCTATGTAACTCAATTTGCCTCATCATAGCCGCACATTCATATCGTTCAATTGAGAGCACTATTCAAGTCATCAATATTGACCACAACCGATACTCGAAAATTCAAAAGAATAGCCACAATCAAACACAAAAGAGGTGGCAAATTTTTTAAAATTGGTTCAAAACCATTTGCACAATAAAAACAATGGACCAATATGGATCAACAACCAAGATATATATATATAAACATAAAATAAGATCCAATTATACACTAAACTAAAACCAACAACAAACCAATATTCACAAAAACAACCCAATAGAGGTAGGTATGGAAATACTTCACCCGGCCAACAAAAATAGCAGTTGTCCTCAAATGCAAAGAAAAACAAAAACAGTCTAAAAAGTAACAGAAAGGGAGGTAAAAGAGTCATCCTGCCAGGCTAGGCCGGGGGTGAAGTCTGCATATCAGTCACTCCCTCTATCGGGGCATCAGTGCCTGGTATGTTAGCATCCTTGGCCCCAATGGAGCCCACCATAGAAGTGTCTCTGAGTGATGCTTGCGTAGCCATCTCCACCATGGCATAATCTAGATCTGCCAAATTATCATACACTACATCGTCACGAGCACCTAGCTACTCCTTATCTCTCTCTGCCTTGGACTCGACATCTGCATCATCAGCCCTAATATTATCTCCGGTAGTAGCCGGAGGAACCTCAGAACTAGCTGGAATATCAGTGCCTGACATCTCAGGAATCTCCACCGTACCAAAGAACATCGATAAATCAGTGGACTTCAGCTCGTCCACATCTCTGCGAAGCCCAACAACACCGGCCTTCAAGGCCGTCACAATGTCCGTAGCACCCTGGCTCTTCTCAGAATCCTCAACCCTCACCGTAAGGGCCTCAAATGCCAACTTATGCTCCCTTATCTGAGCCCGGATCAGGGCTAATGCAGCAATAATCGCCTGCTCTATCATCCCAGGCACAACAGCGTCAACCCAAAAGGCACGCACATCGGTAGACTGAGCCAGATGACGTATTTTATAAAGCATGGCCTCGGTGATCGGGGGTCGGGAGGCAGTAGCAACAGCAACAGAAGTAGTGGAAGGGGGTGCAGCAGAAGAACTAGGCATATCAAAAACAGAAGGGCCAGATGTACCTGTGGGCCTAGTGGCCTGAGGGGGCATGATTACCTCAGTCAGTAACATATCAACGTCGACCTCCAGAGATGTATCTACCGGGGCAACCCTCTTCCTATCGGACTCATCTCTCAAGTGCTCTGCCTCAATGCGTCGGATGTTAGTAGAAGAGGTGGGTGTCACCTCCACATCCATATTCTCATCTCTCGGGACACGAGCCCACCGGCATAACTCGGTGATCATAACAGAGAAAGGCAGCGAGGTCTGTCTCTGCTTGGCCCTCATAGCCATCTCTTGCTCAATCAACATCCCCAAGTTTAACTGCTGATGATCTATAATCGACCCTAGACAGGCAGCCTTCGGGTGTGGGAGGATGGACTCATTCTGGGAAGGCATGATGGTGCTGCTAATAAACCCAAACCAGTATCTAGCAGCAATGTTCAGGTCCTTCTTCTCGATAGGTGCACTTGCCTCAATCCACCTCGGAGTGAAATCGGAGAGGAGGGGTGCTAGCCAACCCTTAAGATCCTCTAAAGTCTTCTTTCTAATTAAGTCAATGTAATCGTGCACAATGTCCATTGAACAAACCAGTACCGCATTTATTTCCAAACATCGGCACTTCACTTTCTTCACTCTAACAACCACGAAGTCGACCGACTTGAACATGCTGGCCTTCTTCTTCCCTTTAGGGACCAGCTCTCTGTACGCCACATAGAACTCCCGGACCTAAGTAGAAATATAAGGGCCTCGGGGTTTAGTGAACACCTCAAAAGTATGGAACCGCAAAGTGTTCCATACCTCCAGATATCTATCCACCACACCGTCGGTAGACAATCCCTTCTCCTCTAAAATGGTCCTCGAACCCTCAGCCTTTAGTCTATTTAGTGACCGGGGAGGAGGACACTGAAAAGGTGGGGCCTGTACCACTATCTGGGCTGGGGCTGGAGCTGGAGGAATAGGCATCAGAGGCACCGGGATCTAAGATGGATCATGTGTAGACTTAGAGCATAGCTCCTCTCTCCTAGCCTGTAACATCTGATCATCTTCCGGCTCGGAGATGGAGGACGGAGAACTATCCTCAGAACCATCCTCAATGTCAGATGTGGTGAGGTGTGTGGTGTAGATCCCCTCACTATCGAAGCTTAGCTTCGCAGGTATCAGCTTCATAGGGCCCTTGCCCTTTCCCTTTCCCCCTCTTAGAGGAAGTTTAGTCGTCGGGGCCGTGAGGCAGCAGCCTCCTCATTTATCACAATTCCATGAGCCCTCTTCCGAGGCGGTTGACTCCTACCAGCAACTTTGGGTCTAGCCATACCTGCAAAACAATGTGGAAAACGTTAGATGAAGTTAAGAAAAATTATAGGATAGCAGTTGCAGAAAGACTCGCCGAACCGGTCGGTGAGTCACCAAACACCTTTGGCGAGCCAAGTCGGGCTCCCCGAAAGATCCAGAACAAAAAATTCCAAATTAAGCACATATCGGCGATGCCTAGGGTCATTCGGTGGATCACCGACTCCATTCGGCTAACTAAAAGTGGTTCGCCAAAAGTTACAGAATAATTTCAGAGATTTGGGGAGCAGAAGGGCGATTAAGAAGTACTTTTGGCGAGTCAACGGGTGAACTCGGCGAGCACAGTCATATCGCCGAAAGTTATAGAATTCAAACTCAAAATTTAAAGAATTAAAGAGAGATCTAGGGGACATTAGGCAAACCGCCGAACCACTCGTCGAGCTCGGCCCAGCTCGATGAATAACCCAACGTGCTAGATTAGTACCCTGAACTTCAAAATCAACCCCCGGCCCATGAAAACAATATTAAACTCACATAGATGCAATTCAATCAAAATCCACTAGACCCAAGCCTACGGGGTACTTAGACTTCCCCCGATTTTGCCAAAATTGGCCAATTGACATCTTTTGCCTTGAAGAATGACATCAACCGCTCTATCATTGGGCAAAGTTTAATAATTAGCACAATTTGGGGTTACTCATACTTCACCCCGCTAGACCCACAACAATATCAACACACCCAACAATTTTAACAAGCTACTACTCGGGAATTCATTATCTTAGGCCAAATAATTACGATTTCAATTAAATACAGGCAACCAAACTAACACACGATAAGCACAACAAAAACCAAACACAGATAACAACCACAAAATGACAATTGCATTTGATTCAACCAATTATAGAGCGGGGTTCAGAAAATCAACCTTAGATTCCCTAGAATTTGAAAAGCTAGGTAGCAATGTAATTCTAAAGTCCACCCCGAGTAAAAGATGCCAAACAAAAGTACGACTAAAAGTGCAGGAACAAAAATATATAAGCGGTTGTGAGGGTACGGAAGTTGAAAAGTAAGAAAATGAAGAGATTTTGAATTTAAAACGGTTTGGCATTTTAAAACTGTTCAGTTCGCACGCCAGTCGGCGACGTAAGTCATGGTCTCCGACCCACTCGGCGATGCACCGAGTGGTACTTTAGCCCGCCGAGTTTTACAGAACCTCTAGCAAGTTAGTTGGTTCAAACTGTGATCTAAGTCGGGCTCACCGACTGGGATTTTGGCTCGCCTAACTGCCATTTTCCTAAACTTTCACTTTTCAACCTGGACATTCAACACCCGTTATTCAACTAACAGTAATAAAAGCATTAAACACTTGGGTTGCATCCCAAGAAGTGCCTTATTTAATGTCGTGGCACGACATGGATACTCTTTCAAGGTTCATTTTTCAAGTTAACCAAGGTATCACTTGGTAGACCCCCTTTTGGCCTTGGGTTCTAATGAGATGAAATTTGACCCATTTGCGTTTCCAATTGTTTGATGGACACTGAGTGAGAGGTGACCATCTGATTGAGTGTGGAGACGTCCTCTTTCATTTCTTTCAAAACTTTGTCCGACCGTTCCACCTTATTGAGAATGCGTGCAAGCATGTCATCCGTGCGAAAGTTCTCCGGGTCAGCCCTTTTTTCTTTCGGCTTTTGACGTTCATGGGTTGGAACATATCTTTCCTTTTCACCATTCCGTTCCTTCTAATTAGCACCACGATCGCGCCATTCTCTGTCACGGTCTCTCCATCCATCATCCCTTTCTCTATTCCAACCTTGGTTCCCACCCGGCCTTAGATAGCTCGGACGAAACCCACCTCTTTGATTGGCAAGAAAATTCACCTCCTCATTTTATAGATCCTCAAAGTGTGCCTCCTCGGCGTTTACACTGCTAACACCAACATCATTTACACTTTTTGACCCACTCCCCATCACAATTTTCGCTAAGATATCCAGCTGGGTAATCATTTTGGCCATATTTTGGTCTCTCTCTTGGTCCTTCTTGATCTGCTCTTTATTCATTCTAAAGGTTAGAGGAGACACCTGATCCTCCCGAGTGTACCATGCTCTGTTAATTTTGGTCATGCCATCGAGGAGATTAGATGCTATTTTGAAAGGCTATTGCATTATACCCCCTGGAACAAGTTGATCAACAACACCTTTGTTCACCGAGTGAAGACTCCTATAGAAGTGTTGTAACAACACGTCATTTGGAAGTCTGTGAGTCGGACATTGAAGTACCAACTTCTAAAATTTTAGCCACGTCTCATGGATTGGTTCACCCTCCAAGCGTTTGAAGCCTTGAATACTATCTCTTAATGTCATCATCCTTGAAGGAGGAAAGAACCTTACAAAGAAAGCCACGGTAAATTCATCCCAAGTAGTAATGGAATTCCTCGGTAGATCAGCTAACCACTTGGTAGCTTCCCCCATCAAAGAAAATGGGAATAACCGGAGACAGACTGATTCTTGCGAGATGTTCTTGAATGAGAAGTGACCACATACGTCTACGAAATTCTGAATATGCTCATGGGGATCCTCATGAGCTAGCCCTCCATATAATCCTTTCATTTGCAAGAGCTGTAGCATTAGGCTAGTGACATAGAAGACAACATTCCCCTCAACAGGAGGTAGACCTATAGCACCAACGCCACACAATTGAATTGGGTCATTGGCATCGTTTAGATTTACGACATCATCTTGGTGGCTACTTTGGCTGCCATTACTCCCGTTCACACTCATCTCGTCCTCTGTTCAAACATAGCCAACACAAACACAAAACAAAGTAAATTGATTCAACTACAACACAAAAATATCACAATTCAAACTTTAATAATAGAATTCTAAGCACCACTCCCCGGCAGCGGCGCCATTTTTTATAAACGCTCAACTACACCTCATCCAATATTAGGTGTAGGTGATCGTAATCGTAGTATAAAACCCAACAAATGAGTTGGGGTCGAACCCACAGGGGGCGGTACAAGTCCGAATTCAGGTATGAAGTTATAAACGCGATCTATTCAGTTGTAGGAATAAAAAATATCAAAACAATTAGATAAATTGAAAGGGTGACAATGAATTTCAGATGGGGGGATTGGTTTGTCAATTAGCAACGAAAATAATTATCAAAACAGGGGAATCAATAAGTAGAGAGGAATTCTCGGGGATGTGATCGATTATAGGCTAATTTCACTATATGGGTAGTTGGAATTTACTAAAGATTGCTAAATCTCAGTAGGTAGGCTAGACTATAGATGCAATAGCTTTCTCTCGAACAACTATCACGATTCAAGTGAGTTCTCTCGAACCTCGACAAGCTTAACAATATAAACAACCCAAAACCTTAACTTATCTACTCTCTCGAGCTAGATAGGTAGAATCGAGTTTAGAATTCACTCTCTCGAGTTGAACCCACATCAACCCAATAGCTACAATCATTAATCAAAAACCTTGGTTCTAAAACCTATTTCTCAAGCAAGCCAAGAACACTAAGTTAGAATTGTATTTGCAACTACAATTCCTAGATTAATACACAACTATCGATTAAACCCACTTCAATTAAGCATTTAAATTAGTAAATAACAACACCCATAAGCTAATTAGGCCAATAATCACATGATCACACCCCCAAGAATTAGGGTATTAGCCACACATCATAAAAAGGAAGAAATGATTATCAATTATGTTAGCCATGAACTGGGTAATGGTTTCCAAGTCTCTACAACACTTCATATCAACTTAATTCAAAAAGACAATTGAAATTTCTCAAAACCAAGTCTCAAAAGCTTCAAAGTCTACAATGGAAACTAAAAAACTCAGAGAAAACTAAAACTTTAAAAACTTTCGGAATCAACACTCCTCAACTCTTCTTTTAAATTTCAATTTATAATTTCCCAAATTTTGGCCTTCAGGGCCATTAGGCGAAGTAAGCCGTGCATCGCCAACAAGGTCGGTGACGCGCCATTTGCTCTAGTCCATCGCCGTTTTTCCTTGACTCTTAATCCTCAGGGTTCTGTGACATTAGGTGATTGAGGTCGATGTCGCCGAGGTGATCGGCGGTCCGCCGACTGCCCATTTCCTTCGCCAAGCAGGTTCTTCCCCAGGGCTGGAATGCTGGAACTTTAGGCGAGCTAATGAGTCACTCGGCGGTTCGCCGAGTGGTCTTGGCGATCACTACTGCCCATTTCCTTCGCCAAGCAAGTTCTTCCCCAGGGCTGGCATGCTGGAACTTTAGGCGAGCTAATGAGTCACTCGGCGGTTCGCCGAGTGGTCTTGGCGATCACTAGGATTGCCTTCCTTCAACTTCTTCACCTTTTTCTCTCCTTTTTTCCTGGTATTTTCCTTGCCTTGATCCTTAGCCTTCATTGCTGCAAATCAACACTTTAACATCAGTTTAGAGCATAAATTAGGCATTGAGGACACTTATACTATGAAAACAAAGCCCTAAATGAGTCGAAATCTCAGACTCATCAAGTAACAGTGTATCGGGCAATAACACTTGTAGCTCAAGAAAGTACATGACTTATGCAGTCGATGAAGGATCTAAAACAACCAGTAGGCTATGCAGTTCCTTTGTACTGAGATAATCAGTTAGCAATTTGCTTGGCTGAAA
The DNA here is from genome assembly GCA_029582245.1 of Solanum etuberosum. Lineage (NCBI taxonomy): Eukaryota > Viridiplantae > Streptophyta > Magnoliopsida > Solanales > Solanaceae > Solanum > Solanum etuberosum. The sequence goes on along the minus strand of JAJONR010000481.1, from coordinate 84,328 downwards.
AACCAGTTTTCCATGCAAGGACTAAATATGTGGAGATCCAGTACCACTTTATCCGAGAAAAAGTGTGGCAAGTAGAGATTGGTCTGAAGCACATCAAAACAGAACATCAAATTACAGACTTGTTCATAAAAGGTTTTAGTGTCAACAAGTTGGAGAGTTTCTGCAAGCAGCTAGCCATGGTTAAGACGGAGAGCTGATGTCGAGAAGGGGTGTTAAAGTTGACAACATCATTCCTAGTTTCATTTGACAAAGTCTGTAGTATAGTTATTTTTTAGCTTAGTTGTTAGTTTGATATTTTATTAGTACGTGGGTGTTCTATTATTTTGTAGAATAGCAGATAGCTTTCCCTAAAGTTTAGGAGAGTTGGGTAAGTGGATTTAGTTAGTGGTTTAGTGGGATACTGACTCTATTAAAGTTTTAATTCTATATAAGGTCATTAACTGATTGAATAAAAGATTACTCCATTATTATTTTCTTTGGAATTATTTTCTCAGACTCCTCCAGTTATATTATAATACTATGGCAGGGACCTTCTTTTTTTTTCCTGCCATGTCCCCAATCCTATTATACATTATCTAAGTGTTCCTTCTCATCTTCTATCCAAATTATATCAATTTGATGGTTGGGCCCTCATTAACATCTTAAGGTTTTCTGTGGATAGCGATATGTCGGAGAAGAAATAATGGCATCGGTGTCAATTGCAATCACTAGCCTCGTCGGCATCAGCATATGGTTTCTAAAATCTTAGGTTATATATATATATAGGTTTGTAACATTATTGTAACACCCCGACTTTTTGAAACGTCTAAATTAACTCGTACCTTCGTGGAAAGGCAAAAAGGGTGAGTAATAAATTAAGAATGATGTGGTATGTCATAATTTAAGTGTTCAAGGGTTGTATCTCATGTTTTGAAGTTAGGTAGGTGGCAAAATAAAAGTTGGCGAAAGTTATCGTAGGTTCCTTTTTAAAAATTTCTTTAAAATTTAGGTCAAATATCTCGGAGGTTTTCTCCCAATATATAAATATTTATGGGGGGGCCCGACCAATCAAATCAAAGGGCTACGAGTCTAGTTTCCAACGCATCAAACCGTTCATTCATACGACTTCAGAATAGAAAGATATTCACGTTTTTGCGAGACTGCGCAAGCAGGCACGTGAGGTGTGGCCCTAGGTTGGTGGAACTTTATATATATCTTTTTCTTCAACTTTTTCTTCATTTTTTTAGTTAAGAACCAGAAAACTTAGGAAACCCATTTCTAGGATCAACCAAATTATAGATTTTCTCGACTTAAGTCCTTGAGAAAGTTGTTCTACGCGTTGAGCTCATCATCATGGTATAATTTGTTTTATCAATTTCGTAGCATATCATACTTTGGTGTTGGGACAGCAAGGGTTTGGACATATATTAAGGTTTTGAGGTGTATTACGAATTTAAGATCAAGGTAAGACCCTTCTTTCATCGACTCTAGCTTTGATAAGCCACAAATAGCAATTTGCAACAGAAATACATATCTTTTATTGGTACGACTTCAGAATAGAAAGATATTCACATTTTTACGAGACTGCGCAAGCAGGCACGTGAGGTGTGGCCCTAGGTCGGTGGAACTTTATATATATCTTTTTCTTCGACTTTTTCTTCATTTTTTTAGTTAAGAACCAGAAAACTTAGGAAACCCATTTCTAGGATCAACCAAATTATAGATTTTCTCGACTTAAGTCCTTGACAAAAGTTGTTCTACGCGTTGAGCTCATCATCATGGTATAATTTGTTTTATCAATTTCGTAGCATATCATACTTTGGTGTTGGGACATCAAGGGTTTGGATATATATTAAGGTTTTGAGGTGTATTACGAACTTAAGATCAAGGTAAGACCCTTCTTTCATCGACTCTAGCTTTGATAAGCCACAAAGAGCAATTTGCAACGGAAATACATATATTTTATTGGATTATCGTGGTATCTTCTATTCTTGTGTTTTGATTATGGTCCTGCCTTGTTGTAGTAGCGAGGGGGGCTGTGAGTAAAAGTCATTAGGCCACGTGAATTCAGCGAAAAAGTTATGTTAAGGCCATTCCCTTCTTACGACATATTTCCTTAAAGCTTAGGAGCAATGTAATTGAGTTGTTATCGTTGTTATACTTATAGCCATTATTGTTGATTGTTACATGCTCGAGTGGATATAATCCTCTCTTTTCGGGATTCTTATTCAGTTAGTAGCGTCCCTATGTTGGACACGACTTAGAGGATATTTGTATAGGTTGCTTATAACTAAATTGCTCGCTTTTAGCTATTGGATTGTTATTGTTGCCCTTGTGGCTATTGTGATTAGCTGCAGGAATGTGATCTATGCCTAGAAGGGCTATGTTCTGCCTACGGGGCTATATTGATGCCTAGAAGGGCTATGAGCTGCCTACAAGGCTATATTGATGCCTAGAAGGGCTATGAGGTGTCCACGATGCTATATTGACACCTCAGAAGGCTATGTGCTGCCTACAGGGCCATGTTGTTTCCCAAGAGGGCTATGAGTTGTCTATACGCTATATTGATGCCTAAGAGAGCTATGTGCTGCCTACGGGGCTATAATATTTCCTAAGAGGGCTATTTGACTGCCTACGGGGCTAAGGGACTACCGATAGGGGTATATAGACTGATTGGCACCTTCTAGGCTTATGGGGGACTGGGTATGTGGTCTTGTGTGCTGTTTGTACCTACCGAGATTATGGGGGCTTGGTTAGGTTGTTGTTTTATTATTTTTGATATGTTTAGATTTAGGAGCAGGTCAGTACACTTATCTTATCCTTGATTTATTTATCGGATTACTCCTAGTATATTAGGATACCGGCTCATAGTCTATTGCCTTTCATATTTGGTACATTATTTCTTACTGATGCCCCATTGCCTGGGGGTACTGCATTCATGCCTGCAGGTCTCGACAGACGACCTTGTAGACCTCCTCAGCAGCAGGATTGACTTCTATCCGGTTGGCTAGCCCTTTTCCTCCGGAGCTACCAGAGTTGGGAGGTTTGTTAGCTTTTGTTGTATATATTTGTATGTGTAGGTTGGGGCCCTGTCCCGCCAATCTTTACTACTCTTAGAGGCTTGCAGACTAGTGTGTGGTGTGTATAGCTACGTTATGTCCCTGCTGGCCTAGTTTATTGGTTTGCTGAATCTTGTTAGCTGTTTGATGTATTGTGTTGATATATACCTGCTTTCAATTTTGGTATAGAGATCATGGTGGCCTCGACAGCCCAATCAGGACTTCTGTGCTAGTTGGCTATTTCTTTATATAAACTCTTGGTAGTAGCTGTTTCTTTTATAGATCTGTTGACAGGGGCCTTGCCGGCCGAGGGCATAATTTTCTGTCGAGATATACTTGTTTATTTTCTTGATTGCGTGTAGCTGCCATGCGCTAGTAGCAAATGGTTCAGCAGGGTCGGCTCAGACCTGAGATTTGGCATTAAGAGCCAGTTTCTCCCCTTGAATTTGGGGCGTGACAAACTTGGTATCAGAGCAACGTCGTATCCTAGGGAGTCTGCAAGCCATGTCTAGTAGAGTCTTGTTTATAAATATGTTGTGCACCACATTCGATAAGCAAGAAGCTACCGGGCATGTTAGAATGACTATCTTTCTTTTGCTTACCTCGTGCTATAGAGCGGTGTCTTAAGGGTTGAGGTTACTGGTTTATAATAGATATTTATATGCATATAGAGATGGCTGACACCAGATAGACCACAGCTAGCCAGGGGCTAGATACAACTGTAGGCGAGGGTACCGGTAAGGTACCACAAGTGGAGGTAGCCCATTGTAAGACCCAGGGGGAGACATCTTCTCAGCCCCCTATAGCTTCTCCACCGCTTCAGGAGCCTCCGAGGGCTACAGGACCCCCGACTCCACCAGCAGTACCACCTCTAGTTCCTCTTATTCTATCTGATCAGGATTTCAAGAGTGCAGTATGTATGTTAGCATAGTTAGTAGCTGGACAACGCTAGCCAGTTGCTCCAGATGTTGCCAGACCTTCTGAAGAGCCCGAAAGTTTGAGAGTTCATGAATTTCTTTCCTTGAATCCTCCACAGTTTAAAGGGACAAATCACAGAGAGGACCCACAGTACTTTGTTGATCAGCTTCATTGGATATTCATAGTCCTGCATGCATCAGCGACTAAGTCAGTTGAGTTAGACGTATTTCGATTGCGTGATGTTGCAGTATTGTGGTACGAAAGCTGGGAGAGATCTAGGGAAAAGATGCATCTCTACCCACTTGGGATAGCTTTACAGAAGCTTTCATAGATGACTATTTACCTTGAGATATTAGTGATGGCCGGGTGGACCAGTTTCTGAACCTCCGACAGGGCAGCATGAGTGTCTGAGAGTACGGGCTGAGATTTGATTCATTGGCTAGATATGCACCAACATTTGTTGATACGATACATGATAGGGTGCGTAGATTTGTGGGAGGGCTTGACTCGGACTATATCGACGCTTGTTCTACCATTGTACTAAATGATAATATGGATATCTCGTGAATTCAGGACTTTGCACAAGGCATAAAGGATCGCCGACATCTACAGTATATAAGTGAGAGGGTCGAGAGAGAGACATAAGAGGGCTAGTCCCGCTAGTTCACTAGGAGATTTTTAGGGTGGTCCCAGACCCCGATATTCTAGTAGGCCACCTACACCTCCATCACAGCAGTTACAGGGTAGTAGATTTGATCGTCAGGGAAAGTCAAGCCCAGGTGAGGGTTCAGGAGCATCAAGATCTCAGCAGCAGAGGGGTTCAGACCAGGCTAGGACAGCCTCGTCGCGTTGCGCTACTTGCGGTAGGATGCATATCGAGAGGTGCCGACAGGGTTCCACAGGTTGTTATTCTTGTGGACAGGAGGGGCATGGGTGAAGGAACTGCCCGACCATAGGTCAGGGTGGTATAGGTCAGTCGACCAGGTCAGTAGTAGGTTCCTCCTCAGCAGCAGAGTCTACAGGGGGTGGACCCCAGACTTCAGCAGGTAGAGGCAGAGGCGGAGGCAGAAAGGGAGCATCTAGTTCTGGTCGTGGCCAGTACTGTACATATTCGCTAGCCGGCCGATAGGACTCAGAGTCATCACCATATGTTGTGACAGGTGCATTGATTGTTTTCTCCCATTGTGTTTATGCTTTGATAGATCCTGGATCTACTCTTTCTTATGTTACTCCATTTATTGCGGGGAAGTTATGTATAGTAGCAGAGTCATTAGATCGACCCTTTATTGTATGTACACCAGTGGGTGAGTCTATTATTGCCAGGAGAGTCTATCGAGGTTACACGGTAGAGATTATCGACCATCAGATCTCTGTAGACCTAGTAGAGTTAGAGATGGTCGATATCCACGTCATTATGGTTATGGACTGGTTAGTGTCTTGTTATGCTAATGTTGAGTATCGGACAAAGATTGTTAGATTCCGATTTCCAAGAGAGGTAGTTCAGGAATGGAAAGGCGATATAGCAACGCTGAAAGGTAGGTTTATTTCCTATTTTAAGGCGAGGAGGATGATTACTAAGGGTTGTATTTATCATCTTGTTCGCATTCATAATATAGATGCAGAACCATCGACACTTCAGTCTATTCCGGTAGTTAATGAGTTTCTAGATGTATTTCCATTCGAGCTTCCTAGTATCCCTCAGAATGGGAAATTGATTTTGCTATCGATATGCTACCAGTACACAACCCATATTTATCCATCCTTATAGAATGTCTCCTGCTGAGCTAAAGAAGTTGAAAGACTTGCTGGATAAAGGCTTTATCAGGCCCAGGCTTTATTAGCTGTCAACTGTTCATAGTCAGTAGTGGAAGAGGCAGTGTTATTCGTGAGGAAGAAAGACGGCTCACTGAGAATGTATATCAATTACCGACAGCTGAATAAGGCGACTATAAATAATAAGTATCCATTTCTGAGAATCGATGACTTGTTTGATCAGTTACAAGGTGCTGAGTGCTTCTCAAAGATTGATTTAAGATCAGGGTACCACTAGATACGAGTTTGGGAGAAAGACGTTCCAAAGACAGCTTTTAGAACTAGATATGGACACTTTAAGTTCTTGATGTCTTTTGGATTAACTAATGCCCCAGCACTGTTCATGGACCTGATGAATAGTATATTCAGGTCGTATCTAGACTTGTTTGTGATTGTATTTCTTCATGATATTTTGGTGTATTCACGTTCAAAAGCTGAGCATGCAAATCATTTTCGAGCAATCATTCAGGTTCTTCGATACCGAGAACTTTATGCAAAATTTTCTAAGTGTGAGTTCTGGTTGGACTCTGTAGCTTTCTTAGGCCATATTGTATCAGATGCAGGCATTACGGTTGATACACAAAAGATTGAGGTCGTAAAGACTTGGCCTAGACCCATGACTCCGACTGAGGTTCGTAGTTTCTTAGAGTTAGTTGGGTACTACAAAAGGTTTGTAGAGGGTTTTTCTTCACTTTCAGCACCCTTAACGAAGCTGACTCAAAAAGCAGCTAAGTTCCAGTGGACTGAGGCTTGCGAGCATAGTTTCCAGGAGGTGAAGGACAGGTTGACATCAGCACCAGTTCTAGCATTGCCAGAGGGTTCAGAAGGCTATGCGGTGTACTGTGATGCTTCTGGTGTTAGGTTGGAATGTGTTCTAATGCAACATGGTAAGGTTATCGCATATGCTTCAAGGCAGTTGAGGAAGCATGAGAATAAATATCTGACCCACAATTTAGAGTTGGATGTTGTTGTGCATGCGTTAAAGATATGAAGATACTATTTATATGGCGTTCATGTTGACATCTTCACAGATCATAAAAGCCTTCAATATATCTTTAGATTGAAGGAGTTAAATCTGCGATAGCGTCGATGGCTTGAGTTACTGAAAGACTATGACATGGACATTTTATATCATCCAGGAAAGGTGAATGTGGTAGCCGATACCCTCAACCGAAGATCTATGGGTAGTTTATCCTATTTAGGTGTTGAGAAGCGTGAGCTAGAGCGAGAGCTTCATCAGTTAGCTAGCTTGGGAGTCAGATTGTTAGAGGCAGACGATAGTGGGGTCACAATTCATGACTCAGCCGTATCATCCCTAGTTGTAGAGGTAAAAGCACGGCAACAAGAGGATCCTAGGTTAGAGCAGCTCAGAGCCAAGGATCAGGATCCGTAGTCTTTAGCATATGATATAGCAGGAGATGGATTCCTCAAATATAGTGGTCGATTGTGTGATTCGGATGTTGGAGGACTTCGACTTCAGATTATGGAAGAGGCACATCATTCATGTTATTCTATTCACCCTGGTTCGACAAAGATGTACCATGATATTAAGGAGATCTATTGGTGGCACGGGATGAAGAAGGACGTTGCTGAGTTTGTGGCACAGTGTCCTAATTGCCAACAGGTGAAGGTTGAGCCCCAAAAGCCCGCTGGGCTAGTCCAGGAGATAGCCATTCCTTTGTGGAAGTGGGAAGCAATTAATATGGATTTTATTACAGGGTTACCTCGATCGCGTCGTAAGTTTGACTCTATTTGGGTAATTATGGACAGACTAACAAAATCCGCCCACTTCTTACCAGTCAGGGCTACTTTTACAGCTGAAGACTATGTAGGGCTCTATATTAGTTAGGCTACACGATGTCCCAGTACATATTATCTCTGATAGAGGAGCACAATTTACCGCTAACTTCTGGAAGTCCTTCTAGAAAGAACTGGGGACACAAGTTAATCTTAGTACAGCCTTTCACCCTCAGACGGATGGCCAGACTGAGCGCACAATTTTGACACTCGAGGATATGCTATGGGCGTGGGCGCTAGACTTCAAGGGAAGTTGGGATGACCACTTGTCTCTTATTGAGTTCGTATACAATAATAATTATCATTCCAGCATCAGGATGGCACCTTATGAGGCTTTGTATGGGCGAAAATGTAGATCCCCCATTAGATGGTTCGAGGTAAGTGAGTCAGGGTTGATTGGACCCGACTTAGTACAACAGACAATGGAGCAGGTTAAGCTCATTCAGGAGAGGCTGCTAACAGCTCAAAGCCGACAGAAGTCATACTCAAATGTGCGAAGAAGGGACTTAGATTTTTGTGTCGATGATTGGGTATTCTTAAAAGTCTCGCCTATGAAGGGTGTTATGAGATTTGGCAAAAAAGGCAAGCTTAGTCCAAGATTCATTGGGCCGTACCGGATCCTTCAGAGGGTAGGAAAAGTGGCTGATGAGTTAGAATTGCCTTCGGGGCTAGAATCTGTTCATTCAGTTTTCCATGTATCGATGCTACAGAAGTGCGTAAGAGACCCTTCTCGGGTTGTCCCAGTTGAGGATGTTCAGATCACAGAGGAGTTGTCCTACGAGGAAACTCCAATTGCCATATTAGATCGACAGGTTCGTAAATTGAGGACCAAAGAGGTGGCTTCGGTTAAAGTATTGTGGAGAAACAAGAATAGAGAAGAGATGACCTGGGAAGCTGAGGATGGCATGAGGTCCAAATATCCTCACTTGTTTCATACCCCAGGGTGATGGCATATTATTTTATATTAGTGGAGTGAGGTAAGGTACTTATCTGATTTTTTATATTGTTGCTTATTATTATGGTTGTTGTCGTTGTATTTTTGCTCGCACTGTTATTGCGGAGCTATAATGCTTAGCTATTTATGTTGTCCTGTGAGACGCCTAGGTTAGAATTTTTGCGTTTTAGGTTCCTGGATAGTCACATTTATAAAGGATACTCAGCCTAAATTTTGGCAACTCCTATGGACTTAACCGCGTGACTCGGATTTTTCATTCGAGGACGAATGTTTCTAAGGAGGGAAGGATGTAACACCCCAACTTTTCGAAACGTCTAAATTAACTCGTACCTTCGTGGAAAGGCAAAAAGGTTGAGTAATAAATTAAGAATGATGTGGTATGTCATAATTTAAGTGTTCAAGGGTTGTATCTCAAGTTTTGAAGTTCGGTAGGTGGCAAAATAAAAGTTGGCGAAAGTTATCGTAAGTTCCTTTTTAAATATTTCTTTAAAATTTGGGTCAAATGTCTCGGAGGTTTTCTCCCAATATATAAAGATTTATGGGGGCCTCGACCTATCAAATCGAAGGTCTACGAGTCTAGTTTCCAATGCATCAAACCGTTCATTCATACGACTTCCAAATAGAGAGATATTTGCATATTGCGAGACTGCGCAAGCAGGCACGTGAGGTGGGGCCCTAGGTCGGTGGAGCTTTATATATATCTTCTTCTTCGAATCTTTCTTCATTTTTTTAGTTAAGAACCAGAAAACTTAGGAAACCCATTTCTAGGATCAACCAAATTATAGATTTTTTCGACTTAAGTCCTTGACGAAAGTTGTTCTACGCGTTGAGCCCGTCATCATGGTATAATTTATTTTATCGATTTCGTATCATATCATACTTTGGTGTTGGGACAACAAGGGTTTGGACATATATTAAGGTTTTGAGGTGTATTACGAACTTAAGATCAAGGTAAGACCCTTCTTTCATCGACTCTAGCTTTGATAAGCCGCAAATAGCAATTTTCAACGGAAATCCATATCTTTTATAGGATTATCGTGGTAGCTTCTATTCTTGTGTTTTGATTATGGTCCTGCCTTGTTGTAGTAGCGAGGGGGCTGTGAGTAAAAGTCGTTAGGCCATGTGAATTCAGCGAAAAAGGTATGTTAAGGCTATTCGCTTCTTATGGAATGTTTCCTTAAAGCTTAGGAGAAATGTAATTGGGTTGTTATCATTGTTATACTTATAGCCATTATTGTTGATTGTTGGGTGCTCGATTGGATATAATCTTCCCTTTTCGGGATTCTTATTCAGTTAGTAGCGTCCCTATGTTGGACACGACTTAGAGGCTATTTGTATAGGTTGCTTATAACTAAATTGCTCGCTTTTAGCTATTGGATTGTTATTGTTGCCCTTGGGGCTATTGTGATTAGCTGCAGGAATGTGATCTATGCCTAGAAGGGCTATGTTCTTCCTACGGGGCTATATTGATGCCTAGAAGGGCTATGAGCTGCCTACGGGGCTATATTGACGCCTAGAAGGCCTATGAGGTGTCCACGGTGCTATATTGACGCCTAAGAAGGCTATGTGCTGCCTACAGGGCCATGTTGTTGCCTAAGAGGGCAATGAGTTGTCTATACGCTATATTGATGCCTAAGAGAGCTATGTGCTGCCTACGGGGCTATAATATTGCCTAAGAGGGCTATGTGACTGCCTACGGGGCTAGGGGACTACCGATAGGGGTATATAGACTGATTGGCACCTACTGGGCTTATGGGGGCCTGGGTAGGTGGTCTTTTGTGTTGATTGTACCTGCCGAGCTTATGGGGGCTTGGTTAGGTTGTTGTTTTATTATTTTTGATATGTTTAGATTTAGGATCAGGTCAGTACACTTATCTTATCCTTGATTTATTTATCGGATTACTCCCAGTATATTAGGATACCTGCTCATAGTCTATTGCCTTTCATACTCGGTACATTATTTCGTACTGATGCCCCATTGCCTGGGGGTACTGCATTCATGCCTGCAGGTCCCGACAGATGACCCAGTAGACCTCCTCAGCAGCAGGATTGACTTCTATCCGGTTGGCTAGCCCCTTTTCTCCGAAGCTGCCAGAGTTGGGAGGTTTGTTAGCTTTTGTTGTATATATTTTTATGGATAGGCTGGAGCCCTGTCCCGCCAATCTTTACTACTCTTAGAGGCTTGCAGACTAGTGTGTGGGGTGTATAGCTACCTTATGGCCATGATGGCCTAGTTTGTTGGTTTGCTGAAGCTTGTTAGCTGTTTGATGTATTGTGTTGATATATACCTGCTTTCAATTTTGGTATAGATATCATGGTGGCCTCGATGGCCCAATCAGGACTTCTGTGCTAGTTAGCTATTTCTTTATATGAATTCTTGGTAGTAGTTGTTTCTTTTATAGATCTGTTAACAAAGGCCTTGCCGGCCGAGGGCTTAATTTTATGCTGAGATATACTTGTTTGTTTTCTTGATTGTGTGTGGCTGCCATGCTCTAGTCGGCTCGGGCTTGAGTTTTGGCATTAAGAGCCAGTTGCGTCCCTTCAGTTTGGGGCGTGACACTTATGTTTATGCTCAGAGTTTCGTGAAGTTAAGTTGAATTCTACAGAGGAGTAGGTGATGGTTTGTTACTATTTATAAGTCTGGGTTTTCCATAATAATGTATTGTGTCATTACTCGTTTTACTTAATGCAGTGTCAGTACTCGACAAAGGAACAAATAAAGTAACATGTTCCTTAGGCAAATTGGGCGGCCAGTATTCCAACATACTATATATGTAAATTGGTAGTTGATGAATATATAGAAAATATACTATTATATTATATTAACTTATAAAATACTTTTTATAAGGAAAACCACTAGATGATTTGTTCTCATCTGTTCTATGAACTTCTTTTTTAGGTAATCGTTCTATGAACTTCAACAGATGAACTCCATGCAAAATGGGTTGAAAACCACCAAATAACTCAAATCTCCATTGAGTAACTTTAAATTTTAACCACTACTTCGAAATATCATCTTCAATGAGATATTTTCTTCAATTTATCAGGTTAATTCAACTGATGTAAATGATAAGAATCTACAAATAAAGTACACATTTATTGAAAACAAAGACAAGAGTAAATTAGTCAAAATTACTTCAAATTTATGACTATTTTCTTCTCTGATTCTATTGTTTTTATTTTCCTTCCTGGAAAAAGAGGATTAATTAAGATATCTATTTGTGTAACTTGATAAATAAAAGATATCAAACTAAAATTGAAAAGAAAAAAAATTCCATATCAAAATTACTTTTCATGATCTTTAATTCCAAATAAATTTCCAGTTGTACTAAAAGTTGCAGGAAAACTAATTTTTAAATTAATCTAAGAAAGTTAAAGTAATGCTCCAAGAAATTATTAGAAATACAACATGGATCTTGAAAATTAAGAATGACGAATCAAGAACTCTAGTTATCAACTGCGTCGTGCTCTTTGTTTACATCACGACTGTCAACTGCATAATAGTCTCCAAAATCAGCCCATAAACCCACACACAAGTCTAAAATCTCGCGATAAACAAGATGGATCATTTCAGGGTAATATCCTCCAACCATTTCCCAAACAATTGAGAAATTGTGATGCAATAGTAAGATTTTAGTCGTCAATATCTGTCCATGAAATTTCAAGTTAGGGATTAAATCATCGATGTAATTAATCATTTCCTTTGATATTGAATATGGAATTGCACTGCCATTATTGAAGTAGTAATGATACATGGACTTCAAGATTACTAAATCTTGGTCATAATCATACTTATCTTCTTCTTTCAACTCATTTTCAGACGTTCCTCCTTTTTCAAGATTGGAAAATATAGGTACGATGGGCTTCAATTCATATAGTTCAGAAATGGGTCGTTTTCCTTTTCGGTCTGCTTATTTTTCATGTGCTTTCTCCTGCACAAATTGATCAAATGGCATGGTGACTCTTAATTTGTGAAAATATTAGAGCCGATAAAGAAAGCAAGCAAGCAAGAAATATTTTACTTGGTTTAAATGAAACTGGGAATGAGGAGATGGTTCATGCTCTTGCTAGATTTATAGAATATTTATTACACGAAAATCAGTAAAATATAAATTGATCTAAATTTCGCTTTGATTACCATCCAAAAATAATTCACATTTTAAATGAATGCTATGTCTTTTTTTCTATTTTTAAAATATAACCCACATGAAAGAGTTGGTTTGTCTATAGTGACGAGAAATAAAAATGACTATTAACATGATGCATGGTGTGAATTCATGATCTTTCTGCAAAACAAGATATTTTATGTATATACTTTTTGTTAATTTAATTTAATATTATGTATATATTTTTTAGAATTTATTTAATATTATATGTTGGGCTCCATGCTCTAGAAAGTCTAATTGGTCCACCTAGCTTGTTGAAGACTAAGTTATTTCTCCAAGGGTTAGGGATTGATTCTCAATTAATACTTTCTCTTTTCACCTTTCTTTTATAGTGAACCCATGTTATCTAAAAATCTCACATGTTATGATTGTGTAATTAATGGAACTATAAAAATAAGTACATTAATACTATATTAACTTTTATATATAGATAAATATAAGAATATTTGTTCACAAGGAAAACTACTAGATGATCTATTTGTAAAGAAATGACACCTGAGCCTAACTCAACCACAAAAGCTAGCTCATTAGGGGAGAATTTCCTAAATCCATATAAGGAGACCATCAGTCCATTCCTCAACCAATGTGGGATTTTTACCCACTCTAACACTCCCCCTTCACGCCCAGACCCAACTGGAGCTTGGATCGGGAGTCCAAAAAGGGATGGACCTGGCTCTGATACCATGTAAAGAAATGACACCTAGGCCTAACTCAATTCAAAACCTAGCTCATGAGGGTAGGATTAACCAAGTTCATACAAGGAGACCTTTAGTCCAATCCCCAACTAAAGTTGGACCTTTACGTACTCTAACAAAAAGAGGCTGCAAAATTTATCCGAGTACAAGGAAAGTCGTGAAGTGGTGACAACAGATGACACAAAATTACCGATAGCTCACATTGGTAAGACTATCATATCTCCAAATAGTTGTATTGATCTAATGCTGCTTCAAAATGTTTATCATATCTTAGGTATGAAGAAAAATCTTCTTTCAGTAGCTCAGTTGACATCTTCAAGTTATTATGTTCTATTTGGTCCGCAAGATGTAAGAATATACCATGATCTTGAGGTTGAGGAAGAGCAGTGATGAAGGGGCAAAGTTTAAATTCTGTCTACGTAATGTCGGCAGAAACCGCATATATGAACAAGACAAGGAAGAATGTGACGGTGGAAATATGACACATGCGGTTGAGTCACGTTAGCTACTCTAAGCTTAGAATCATGATGGAAAAGTCAATGTTGAAGGTTCTTCCCAAACTTTCAACAAGGACAGATGTAATATCTGCAGGTTGTTAGTATGGTAAAATGCATCAGTTGTCGTATTAGGATTCAAAATATACAGCCAAGGAACCATTAGAGTTAATTCACTCAGATGTGTTCGGCCCTGTCAAGCAACTCTCTATTTGTGGGATGAAATATATGTTGACATCCATTGATGATATTTCCAGATACGTGTGGACTTTTTTTTGAAGGATAATTCTAAGATATTTTCAAAATTCAAAGAATTCAAAAAAGGTTGCTGAAGGAGAATGGTAAGAAAATTCTTTGTTTGCGAACTGACAATGGTAGGGAATATACCCTACATGAATTTTCTGAATTCCTTGAAAAGTATCAAATACGCCATCAGTTAACATGTCCAAATATGTCATGACAAAATGGAGTAGCAGAAAGGAAGAACAGACACCTAGCAAAAATCTGTCGGAGCCTGCGTCACGCGAAAAATCTCCCGGGACAATTTTTGTGGAAGCTATGAAGACTTCAGCTTTAGTGATCAATAGACTTCCTCAACAAAGGTTACATTTTCTTTCACCTTTTGAGAAGTTGTGGAACATGAAATCCTCTGTTAGCTATTTTCGTGTTTACGGATGTGTATGCTATGTATTTTTACCTAATCATTTATGTAGCAAAATGGACAAAAAGGTTGTTAGGTGTATCTCTATAGGGTATGACAGTCAATGACAAGGGTGGCGATGTTGTGATCCTACAGCAGGAAAGTGCTACACTTCTCGAAATGTGATATTTGATGAAGCTTCTTCTTGGTGGTCTTCAAATAAGGAATTGAGGCCTGATTCAGATGTCTTCAAAGATGTGTTGGACTCTTCTTATATCCACTTGAGTCAAGATGGAAATGAAGGTAAAGCTAATGAAGACGGTATTGATGAAGACGTGACTCAAAATTCATGGAAAACTGGTATGTATCAACAACCAGGTGAAGAAGGTGAGCTAATTGGAGCAGATTCACCACCTTCACTTAGATGGTCAACAAGGATCGGGAAAAAAATTCAAGTTTGCCAATGCTACCATTGTAGAAGACGAAAATTAAAAGTAACCAAAAAGTTTTGAGGAAGCATTCCAGAATCCAAAGTGGATTAAGGCTATAGAGGAGGAAATTGCTGCGCTACAACTAACTCAAACGTAGGAACTCAGACATCTCAACCATTTTCTTGGCTTGGAGGTTGATCGCAGTGAAGAAGGAATTTGCTTACATCAGCAAAAATACTCCAAAGAACTATTGAAGAAGTTTGAGATTTTCAATTGCAAACCAATCTCAACACCGTTGTATCCAAATTTTAAGATGTGTGCTCATGAAAGGAAAGACTTGGAAGAGGCAACAATGTATCGGTAATTGGTGGGTAGTTTGAATTACTTAACTTTAACAGGACCCGACATCTCTTATGCAGTAGGTGTGATGAGTCGTTACATTCAAAATACAAAGAAGTCTCATTTGGATGGAGTTTGTCAAATCTTGAGATATGTAAAGAGTACAATTGATTATGGTCTTTTGTATACGAAAGGTGAAGAATGCAAGCTGATCGGATATTGTGACTCATACTATGGAGGATATCATGATACCCGTCGTTCAACTACTGGCTTTGTGTTTAAGCTTGAAGCTGGAGTCATTTCTTGGTTCAGCAAAAGGCAGCCAACAGTGTCATTGTCAACAACAGAAGCAAAGTATCGGGCAAGAGCAGTTGCAACTCAGGAAAGTACATGGCTTATGCAGTCAATGAAGGTTCTAAAACAACCAGTAGGCTATGCAGTTCCTTTGTACTATGATAATCAGTCAGCAATTTGCTTGCCTGAAAAATCCAGTTTTTCATGCAAGGACTAAACATGTGGAGATCCATTACCACTTTATCCGAGAAAAAGTGTGTCAAGGAGAGATTGGTTTGGAGCACATCAAAACAGAACATCAAATTGCAGACTTGTTCACCAAAGGTTTTAGTGTTAACAAGTTGGAGAATTTCTGCAAGAAGTTAGGCATGGTTAAGACGGAGAGCTGATGTCGAGAAGGGGTGTTAAAGTTGACAACATCATTCTTTATTTATTTTGACCAAGTCTGCACTATAGTTATCTTTTAGCTTAGTTGTTAGTTTGATATTTATTAGTACATGGGTGTTCTATTATTTTCTAGAGTAGCAGATAGCTTTCCCTAAAGTTTAGGAGAGTTAGGTTAGTGGATTTAGTTAGTGGTTTAGTGGGATTTAACTCCATTAAATTTGTAATTCTATATATAGAATAAAAGATTAGTACATTGTTATTTTTCTCTGGAAATTAGTTTCTCAGACTCCTCCAGTTATATTATAATATTAAGGCGGGGACCTTTTTTTTTTCCTTCCATTTCCCCAATGCTATTGTACCTTATCTAAGTGTTCCTTCTCTTCTTCTCTCCAATTTCTCTCAATTTGATGGTTGCACCTAATTAAAATCTTAGGTTTTTGTGGATAACGATATGTTCGAGAAGAAATAATGGCGTCGGTGTCAATTGGAATCACCAGCCTCATCGGCATCGGCATCTGGTTTCTAAAATCTTAGGTTACATACATAGGTTTGTAACTTTTTGTTTAGGCTCGAAGTTTCGTGAAGTTGAATTAAATTCTACAGAGGAGTAGGTGATGGTTTTTTACTATTTATAAGTCGGGATTTTCATAATAATGTATTGTGTCATTACTCGTTTTACTTAATGCAGTGTCAGTACTCGACAAAGGAACAAATAAAGTAACATGTTCCTTAGGCAACTTAGGGGGTCAGTATTCCAATATACTATATATGTAAATGGCTAATTGATGAATGTATAGAAAATATACTATTATATTATATTAACTTATAAAATACTTTTTATAAGGAAAACTACTAGATGATTTGTACTCATCTGTTCTATGAACTTCTTTTTTAGGTAATCATTTTATGAACTTCAACACATGAAACTCCATGCAAAATGGGTTGAAAACCACCAAATAACTCAAATCTCCATTGAGTAACTTTAAATTTTAACCACTACTTCGAAATGTCATCTTCAATGAAATCTATTCTTCAATTTATCAAGTTAATTCAACTGATGTAAATCGTAAAAATCTACAAATAAACTACACATTTATTGAAAACCAAGACAAGAGTAAATTAGTCAAAATTACTTCAAATTTATGACTATTCTATTGTTTTTGTTTTCCTTCCTTGAAAAAGAGGGTTAATTAAGATATCTATTTGTGTAACTAGTTAAATAAAATACATCAAACTAAAATGGAAATGAGAAAATGTCTATATCTAAATTACTTTTCATGATCTCTAATCCCAAATAAATTTCTAGTTGTACAAAAAGTTGCAAGAAAACTAATTTTAAAATTAATCTAAGAAATTTAAATTGATGCTCCAATAAATTATAAAAAATACAACATGAATCTTCAAAATTAAGAATCAAGAACTCTAGTGATCAACTGCATTGTGCTGTTTGTTTACATCATGACTGTCAACTGCATAATAGTCTCCAAAATCAGCCCATAAACCCACACAGAAGTTGAAAATCTCGCGATAAACAGGATGGATCATTTCAAGGTAATATCCTCCAACCATTTCCCAAACAATTGAGAAATTGTTGTGCAACAGTAAGATCTTAGTCGTCAATGCCTGTCCATGAAATTTCAAGTTAGGGATTAAATATCGATGTAATTAATCATTTCCTTTGATATATAATATGAAATTGCACTGCCATTATTGAAGTAGTAATGATACATGGACTTCAAGATTGCTAAATCTTGGTCATAATCATACTCATCTTCTTCTTTCAACTCATTTTCAGACGTTCCTCCTTTCTCAAGATTGGAAAATATAGGTACGATGGGCTTCAATTCATATAGTTCAGACATGGGTCGTTTTCCTTTTCGGTCTGCTAATTTTTCATGTGCTTTCTCCTGCACAAATTGATCAAATGGCATGGTGACTCTTAATTTGTGAAAATATTGAAGCAGATAAAGAAAGCAAGCAAGCAAGAATTTTTTTTACTTGATTTAAATAGAACTGGGAATGAGGAGATGGTTTATGCTCTTGCTAGATTTATAGAATATTTATTACACTAAAATCAGTAAAATATTAATTGATCTAAATTTCACTTTGATTACCATCCAAAAATAATTCACATTTTAAATGAATGCTAAGTCTTTTTTCGTGTTTTTAAAATATAACCCACGTGAAAGAGTTGGTTTTTCTATAGTGACAAGAAATAAAAAGGACTATGAACATGATGCATGGTGTGAATTCATGATTTTTCTGTAAAAGGAGATATTTTATGTATATACTTTTTGTAAAATTAATTTAATATTATGTAGATATTTTTTAGAATTTATTTAATATATATGTTGGGCCGCATGCTCTAGAAAGGCTAATTGGTGCACCTAGCTTGTTGAAGACTAAGTTATTTTTCCAAGGGTTAGGGATTGATTCTCAATTAATACTTTCTCTTTTAACCTTTCTTTTATAGTGAACCCATATTATATAAAAATCTCATATCCTTATATATCTCTACGCGAATAGAAAAAATAAATGTTTCAAAAAATATAATATTTTTATAACCTTTTTTACCCTCCTTGGGAGCCTCCTCCTTTTTGCTTTCTTGATGATTCGAATTCACATCAATAAAGTTAAAAGTGGAGAATTCTTACCACCTGAGAAAAACACTTCACATGTTATGATTGTGTAATTAACGGAACTAAAACTACCAAATAATCTATTCATATACTAAAGGCAAAAGTATCTACTCACAAAATCCCCCCGCCGAACAAATATATATTTCGAATGGTAAGTATCCTCCACTTCAAACTTTGAGTTTTTTTGTATTCGAGTCACCAAGGATATATACGTGGATTCAAATTGCTAAATCCCAAACAGTATGATTCATACTAATCATCTTCTTCTTTCAACTCATTTTCAAACGTTCCTCCTTATTTAAGATTGAAAAATGCAAGTTCCAAGAATTGATTAAATGACAAGGTAAACAATAACAGATCTGTTTTGGATGTTTCATTATTTTATAAATTGTTTTTCAAGTTCTTTGCATAAAGACTAAATATTAGAACTAAATTGTGTATTACTGCTTTTCGTTCTTCAATCGATTTGTTCACATTCTATAATAAAGCATACACACGCCCCTATAGATAATTTTAAAATGTTACCAATGAAGCAAGAATCTCGACCATATAAGTTAATAAAGTATTGAAAAGAATCTTGACCGTATAAGTTTGGTTCAATACAGAACTGTGATCAATTTAACTATATGTAAATTATGTTAACAAAGTAAGGAAAAGAATCTCGAACGAATATAAAATATAGTATGGAAATAATCAATTATTCAAATATCATTACGTTAAGTTAATATGCCTACTATGTTATAGAATCTCAAACATATAATTGTTAATATAGTACGTAAATATAATAAATTTAAATATCAAAACATAAAGTTAATAAAGTAAAAAAAAGAATCACGACTATATAGTTGATATAGTACAGAAATAAACCAATTTAAATATCAATATGATAATTTAAAAGACTGACTGTACGAATGAAGTAAAACGGAAATAAATATTATTTCAATTTTTTAAAGGATGAGCGATAAGTTGCATGATTTAGAAGAAAAATGGAAGAAATCAAGCAATTCTAGGTTAAAACAGAAGTGAAAAGAAAGCCCACTAAGCGTGAAGTTAAAGTGTACAAGTGTTCAAGAGTAGAAGCTGAAAAGGAAATATGCATGCAGGCTGCATCTAACCATACAAGGTGACATATGCGCTTATATGCGGTGTATTTTCAGTACAAGTCTCTTGATTTGGAGTGTATTTACGCATTCAATCATCATACTTTATTCATAATTTAGCTATGTTTTGAGAATAAATTCATGTAAATCCATGTGTTTTATATATAACTAATGTGGTGATGTCATATATATGATTAGATTGATTTCAGGCTAGAAGCAACAATATTTGACCCAAAAGATGGGTTCGAACTCGAAGCAAAGCATCCAGGACAGAAATACAGCAAAGACTGGCTGATGAAGGGGGTATGTGGTACGAGGCATGCACCATGGGTCGACCGCCGCGCCCCACCTATTGAGAAACCTATTTATGTGGCAGAATTTTTTTGCGATGGATGTGCGACACACTGAAAAGTAGACAACACTCATTATGGACCTCGCAGTGCAGACCTCCTACTCCGTGATGGAGGTTGTATCACACCCCTATCTTATGTTGAATTAGAGTTGATAAAGACAAAATAGATTCTATCTAGGATTCAGATTTTCTTTCTATTATTATAAATAGATTATAAGGATGACATTTTAGGGTTACATAATAAAATTATGTCGCGACCAAAAACTCGCACCGTCATGACACCTACAATTACCATCTAGTAGCACGACAAAAAAAACCCTTAAATTGTGGTGATTTTACTATGGAGGTTAATATAACCCCCGTAAATTGCATCTAATTAAGGAGGTTTAAATAGCCCCTTCAATTTCCAAGCAATTTGTGGGTCATTACCTGTGGTAACACTAATTAAAATTCAATTATTTATAATATTAAGTCGGGGACCTTTTTTTTTTTTCCTGCCATTTCCCCAATGCTATTGTACCTTATTTAAGTGCTCCTTCTCCTCCTCTCCAATTTCTCTCAATTTGATGGTTGTGCCCTAATTAACATCTTAGGGTTTCTGTGGATAGCGATATGTTGGAGAAGAAATAATGGTGTCGGTATCGATTAGAATCACCAGCCTTGTCGGCATCTGGAAGTGCGAATTTTACATCGTCAACTCCATCGGTGGTATATGACATCGATGTGTATGGAGCTATGGAATGCGTGTGCTGGACCGTTAATTTTGTGACGAAGAAAGTAAGTATAGCTACCTCAAGGTCACTTGGAACATCTCTCTAATTACCCGTCCATAGCTTTCCTCTTCTTAGCGTCAATTTTGTTGAAAATTTGGTACATATTGATTAAAATATTTTCTTGTGTAGGTTTGTTGGTAGAAAATTTTGAATATTTGTTCATTTACCTGGCATTTGATTACAGGTTGATGCGACGTCTGATGAGTTCTATGCACTTGTATCACTAGTTCCTTTCAATCAGGTATTCTAGATGCTTAAATTTAGTTCATTTATCTAAAATTTACTTAATACAAGCATTGTCAGGTATGATTTTTCTCTTTTTTAGCATTGATATTTGATAGCTAAAATTGGAGCAGAAAAAAGAATAGAATGAGGCAAAAATGAAATATGTTGGTTGGCTAGGAAGGTGGTATTATCATTAACTTGGATATGTCACTCTTCTTTAGAGTTCTTGTTGATAAAGTAAGGACTTGTTGAAATTTTTGTATATAATAGTACTGAAACTTATTGAAATCCTTGTCGCCATAGGACATGAAACTATTACTGATAGAAATCCCCCGAGCTTTACAATTTTTCTAACATTCTAATTTTTGTAACTTGTTGCCATGGGATATAGGGCTTCTCAATTCTTGTAAGAATGTTTGACACTAGATATTAGGTAAGTGGTTTTAGAATTTGATTTTGCATTTAACACATGTCTAATGTATTTCAGACTACTAATCTTAGATATTCAACTATTTGCTTGTCTCATTCTTGTTTATTTTGAGAAATGATTATAGTTTCTATCTGCGAGAATCCTATTTTAACACAATGCCTTTGTAATTTGCAGAGTATGTAAAGAATGATTTCTACATTACTGGAGAATCATATGTTGGACATTATATTCCATGCATTTTCTTCTCGTATTCATCAAGAAAATAAAAACAACGAAGGAATTCACATAAACCTCAAGGTACTTTTTTTATTCTATAACAAGTCGTTCGGTATTTTTCAATGTGTTTTGATTGGACTTTATGTATTTACATGCCTATTTTGATAAGTGATTTGCTATTGGTAATGGACTTACCAATCCAGAAATTTAGTACAAAGCTTACACTAACTATGCTTTGGATATGAAATTGATCAATCAAACCAACTAAAATCACTACAAAGTATATATTTATATAGAATAGAATATGATCAATCAAATCAACTACAAGTACAATCCTTCTTGCCCCTCATTTTCTCCTTGAAATAAACTGTCTGGAGTTGCAGCAGGGTCATTTAACCCTATTTGCTGGGAGGTACGTAACAATTTACCATTTATGGCCATTTTTTATTAGCTTTTGTTTTTTTTCTCTTACTTTTTCTTTTTCTTTTTCTTTTTTGTCACGACCCAGACCATCGTGATTGGCACCCACACTAACCCTCCGGTGGGAGAACCATTACTACAGCCCAACTAAGAAATTTAACCAAAATACTAAGCATTTAAAACCACGGAAGCAGGTTTAAATAACTAAATAAATAATATGGAGTTCCCATAAACTTCGGAAGTTCAACTAACATCTAACAACTAATGTAGAAATTAACCCCCTAACACCTGAAAATCATTGTACCAAAACATCTAAAGTGCAACAAGTCTAAGAAGAAGGGGTACAACCCCAACCAAACATAAAACAACTACTAAAGCAATGTCTAAGTCCGAACAAAATGGACTAAACAAACAAAACGAAGGATCCCTGGCAGCCTGAAAGAACTGGCTCACCCTTGAATCCGGTCTCGATCACTGATCTCCTAGCTGAGGTCTATCAATAGCCACCTGAAGATGCCCTGTACTCAACAAATAAAGAGCAAGTGCAGTATCAGTACACAAACACAGTGTACTGGTAGGATCACGCGGCTATTCCAGTAAGCGAAACATATATAAGTAGTCACAACATAGTAAACATGACATGCACAGAATATATACACACATTGGTTATCATTTCCGGAGCAATGGACAATTCCACATTCTCAATACAAGTAAATATAACAATTCAATGGTCCTCTCATGGAAGCCATACCCAAATTGTTAGTGTGTCGGAACGTGACACCCGATCCCAATTAGTGTGTTGGAACGTAACATCTGATCCAATCATGTGTCGAAACATGACACCCGATCCAAATTAGTGTGTCGGAACGTGACACCCGATCCAATCATCATACCACAATCACAATCACAATGTACATTCTCATAATGATACAATCAATGTTGATCCATGGCATACAATCGTTCATTCATACTCATTTACAATAGGTTTGATCAACAGCGCTACATTCATATACATACATGCATTAAAATGAAGCAAATACTCACATACATCACACAAACATGAAATCAAACCATCACCTACTTCGAAATCAAGCTTGAACCCCCCTAAGGCACTTGATTCTTCCCTTTTCGGATTCTTTCTGCTTGTTCTAGGTCTATAAACAAGTAATAATACGCAAGGATCAATAATTAAGGTCTAATTTACCCGGATTATAACAAACCCAATAACCCAAGACCAAACCCATGATCCCCGTATCTAAATTAGGGCTTTTTCCACAATTAGATTCAGATCAAAACCTTCCCCCCAATACTCATTACCCAATAATCTAAGTTCTACAGATCAAAAAATGGATTAGGGGAGTAGAATCCTTACCTTTAGTGCTAGAAGAGGTGCAAAAATGTCAAGAACTTGCTCTGGTACGTTTCTTAACTCTCAAGAACGAAAGTTGGAGAATAATAACATTTTTGGGGTTTAATCCCGACTTAATGCGCGACTGGGCCGCTACGACGGACCCCATCCCGCTACAGCGGCCCCGTCCTGGAGGGAATAATCCCACCACAACGGCTTACACGGAGACAGAGAGTCAGAATTTGAGTTCCAAATCCCCATTTCACAACACACCCTCAACCCATGACGTTCAAAAACTACCCGTTCACGCTAAGATCAGTTTCGGGAGTTCTACTTGCCCGAATTTGATTCCGTAAAGTCATACGGATTCCTTAACGAATTAGCTATCTACTCATGTGATAAAATTCATAATTAGATCTCTCATTCATTACCAGATTTCTCTAGACCTCACTGACTTAGATTTCGTCCAAATCTGGACTAGGTTAGGAATTTCTAAGTTACTACTCAAAAGTTTTCTGGCCCTAATTCTTTCCTCATTGTCTTTTCCCTAAAGACGGAATCAGGTCGTTACAATAGATACCAATTTACCCATCACTCGTCCCCAAGTGATCCACTAGGAAAGACTGGCTAAAGTAAGGGTAGAGTAGTACCTAAATCGTTGAACAATTGGGGATACTTGTCTCGCATGTCTTTCTCGGTTTTCCAAGTAGCTTCCTCAACTGGACGATGCTTCCATTGAACTTTCACGGACTTAATATCTTTGGTCCTCATCTTCCAGACATCACGATCAAGAATTGCAATCGGTTTTTCCTCATACTGAAGGTCTTTGTCCAACAACACTGAGTCCCACTTTATGATGTAATTCCCGTCCCCATGATACTTCTTCAACATGGACACATGAAATACCGGATGAACTCCCAATAAGCTAGGAGGTAAAGCCAATCTATAAGTCACTGGCCCTACACAGTCAAGAACTTCAAAGGGTCCTATATACCGAGGACTAAGCTTGCCCCTCTTGCCGAATCTCATCACCCCCTTCATAGGTGACACTTTAAAAAGAACCTTCTCACCAGTATGAAATGCCATGTCTCTTACCTTATGGTCTGCATACTTTTTCTGTCAACTTTGGGCTGCTAGGAGTTTAGCTTAGATGCTTCTTACCTTATCCTGAGCATCCATCACTAAGTCAACCCCCAAATGTTTCACATTTCCAGCCTCAAACCATCCTATGGGTGATCTACATCCCCTCCCATAAAGTGCCTCAAATGGTGTCATATCAATGCTAGAGTGGTAACTGTTATTATAGGAGAACTCACACAAGGATAGAAACTTGTCCCAATGTCCTCCAAAGTCGATCACACATGCCCTCAACAAGTCCTCTAGCACTTGAATAGTCCTCTCTGACTGCCCGTCCATTTGCAGATGGAAGACGGTCCTAAAGGTGAGTTGAGTGCCCAACTCATCATGCAATTTCCTCCAAAACTTGGATGTGAACTGCGTACCACGGTCTGAGATGATAGAAAGGGGAACCACGTGCAGCCTCACTATCTCTTTCACATAAACCTTAGCCAACTGTTGAGCATTATAGTCTATTCTGACCGGAATAAAATGGGCGGACTTAGTCAATCTGTCAACCACTACCCAAATAGAATCATACTTTCCCAATGTCTTGGGAACACCATCCACAAAATCCATAGCTATCCTCTCCCACTTCCATTCTGGAATTGGCATTCTCTGAAGCAATCCTGCAGGCCTTTGATGCTCATATTTTACTTGTTGGAAATTTTGGCACTTAGCCAAAAACTCTGCTATGTATTTCTTCATGCCAGGCCACCAATAAAGTCGCTTCAAATCTAGGTACATCTTGGTCACACCCGGATGAATGGAATACTGCGAACCATGGGATTCTGTCAATAAATTCTGAATCAAGTCGTCCACTCGAGGAACAAAAATCCTTCCTTTAAAACTGAGCACACCCCCGCATTAAGAACCATATCTTGCACCTTACCAGACACTGTCTTCTTTCTAAGCTCATTCAAATTCTCATTGTCAAACTGTTTGGCCTTGATCTCCTCAATGAATGTGGCCCTAACCTCAATGCTAGCTAACACCCCACCTCTTTCTAAGATTCCCAACTGCATGAACTTAGACTCCAAGGTTCAAATTTCCTTAGCCAAAGGTTGCTTGGATACACCCAAGCAAGCTAGACTACCCATACTCACCGCCTTCCGGCTTAATGCGTCTACCACCACGTTAGCCTTTCCCGGATGATACTAGATGGTTACATCATAATCCTTGAGTAACTCCATCCACCTTCACTGTCTAAGATTTAGATACTTTTGAGTGAATACATGTTGTAGGCTACGGTAGTCAGTAAATACCTCACACTTGACACCATAAAGATAATGCCGCCAGATCTTAAGGGCAAATACTGCCGCTGCCAATTCCAAATCATATGTCGGGTAGTTCCTCTCATGTACCTTTAACTGTCGCGATGCATAAGCTATGACATTCTTATCCTGCATCAACACAACACCCAAACCCGAATGTGAAGCATCAAAATAAACAATGAAATCCTTACCTTTCACCGGTAGTGCAAGAATAGGTGATGTGGTCAAGAGAGTCTTGAAGCCTTTGAAAGCTCTCCTCACATTTTTCAGTCAATTCAAAAGGTACCTCATTTTTTGTCAACCTTGTCAGATGTGTAGCAATGGGAGCAAAGTTCTTCAAAAATCGACGATAGTAGCTGGCAAGCCCCACACTCCTAATTTCAGTCACAGAACTAGGTCGGACCCAATTCTTGACTTCTTCAATATTTTGGGGATCTACCATTACCCCTTCCCTTGAAACTACATGCCCCAAAAAGGCAACCGAAGTCAACCAGAACTCATACTTAGAAAATTTAGCATACAATTGTTGTCTCCCAAGAACACCCAGAACAATGCGAAGATGGTCGGCTTGCTCTTTCTCACTCTTCGAATAAACTAAAATGTCATCAATAAAAATAATAACAAACGAATCCAGAAATGGTTTGAACACACCATTCATCAAACTCATGAAGGTTGCAGGTCCATTTATCAACCCAAACGACATTACTAGAAACACGCAGTGCCCATAGCGGGTCCTGAATGGCATTTTTGTTATATCCTCAAGCCTAATCTTTAATTGATGGTAACCAGACCTTAGATCAATCTTAGAGAAAACTGATGCACCCTGCAACTGGTCAAAAATATCATATATACGAGTGAATGGATACTTATTTCAAATGGTGACCCTATTCAATTGTCGATAGTCTATGCACATCCTCATACTACTCTCATTTTTCTTAACAAACAAAAAAGGAGCACCCCATGGTGAAGCACTAGGACGGATGAATCCTTTATAAAGAAGTTCCTAAATTTGAGCCTTAAGCTCTCTCAATTTTGCCGGAGCCATACGGTAAGGAGGGATGGAAATGGGGCAAGTACCAGGTTCCAAATCAATGTAGAAATCTATATCTCTATCCGGAGGCATACCAGGTAAATCAGTAGGAAACACTTCTCTAAGTTCTGACACTACAGGAATGGATTCAATAGAGGGAGACTCAACCTCAACATCCCGAATATGATCCAAATAAGCCAAACAACCCTGCCCCACCAGCTTCCTAGCCCGAATGGAGGATATGACCTTAGCTAGCTTAGGCTTGTACACCCTTTCCCACTCTAGCTTTTCCCTACCCGGGATCTCTAGAGTCACAGACTTAGTGTTACAATTAAGCACAGCATAATAGGGGGACAACCAAGTCATGCCTAAGATTATATCGAAGTCAGACATATCCAAAATAATCAAATCAGCCCAAGTCTCAAAACCCATAAACAAGATAGGACAAGCACGATAGACGTGGGTGACTATGACAGACTCTCCAACTAGGGTAGAAACATGGATGAGGGCATCAAGTACATCACAAATAATATCAAATCCCAAGGCAAACTAGACTAACACATATAAATAAGTAGAACCCAAATCAAACAAAACAGGAGACATCCGGTCATATACAAGAATAGTACCTGTGATCACTGCATCAGACGCCTCAACCTCGGTTTTGCCCAAAAAGGCATAACAATGAGCCATGTCATCTTGACGGGTGACCTCCTTGCCTAGTTGCACTACTCCTCTACCTGCATTACTATTTCCCCGACCTCCACGGCCTCGCTGGTTTCCTCCTCGACTACCTTGTGGTCGTCCTCTACCATTATTACCATTATCTGCGGGTACCACTGCTCTAGTCTGCTGCTGCGCGGAATCCATTGTGCACAGTTGGGGACAATCTCTCTTCATATGCCCAGGTTCCCCACAATTATAACAAGTGTGATCAAAAGACGGCCTGCTGCCCGCCGAAGGTGCGGCTCCCTGGCTATCCTGAATAAAATTCTGATGTGGAGTTCCCGAATAACTACCTGTAGAAGCGGGCATAGCGGACTGAATTGGACGGGCTACAAGTGTTGGCCTCCCCGAACCTCTGGAGTAGGAAACCTGAAAGTTACCTGTGCTCTTAGCTTTCTTAGCCAACGCCTTAGCATGCACATCACGCCTAACTCCTTCCACTTTCTTCACAAAATCCGTCACCTCATTAAAACTTTTCCCTGCAGAGGTCATGTGAACAGGTAATACATGTAACTTAGAGTTCAGTCCCTTGACGAATAGACGAATCCTCTCCTCCTTGGTAGTCACCAATTGCGTCGCATATCTAGACAAGGCATGGAACTGAGCCTCATAAGAAGCCACAGACATACCACCCTGCTCCAAAGCCATAAACTCATCCTTCTTACGATCTCTCAATGTTGGGGGTACATACTTTTCCAGAAACAGAGCATGAAACAGGGTCCAAGTGAGTGGGGGTAAAGTTGACGATCTACATTCCACATAAGCTCTCCACCACTGTTTAGC
The DNA here is from genome assembly GCA_029582245.1 of Solanum etuberosum. Taxonomy (NCBI): domain Eukaryota; kingdom Viridiplantae; phylum Streptophyta; class Magnoliopsida; order Solanales; family Solanaceae; genus Solanum; species Solanum etuberosum. The sequence goes on along the minus strand of JAJONR010000481.1, from coordinate 55,933 downwards.
CTCACCCTGAAGCTGGAAAGTAACAAACTCTACTCCATGCTGATGTACAATACCTAACTTATGCAGTCTCTCATAACAATCCAGGATGAATTCATAAGCGTCCTCACTCTCAGAACCATGAAACACAGGCGGCTTCAACTTCAGAAACTTAGTCAACATCTCATGCTCATTACCAGTCATTACGGGACCCAACAAAGAATGGAAAAAGGCATCAGTACCTAATGTTGCATCTCCCCTAGGACAATTAACAGTAACGGGGTGGTTGGTTGGGGGTTGGGTAGCTTGCACTGCTGGAAGGATTCTAGGACCAACCGATCCTTTCAAAAAAGACATGATCTACTGAGCTAACGCTGGGTCTAAGGGAGGAACGCTGGTATTCCTAGCCAGTGCGTCCTCTTCCTGTCCAACATCCTCCTCATCCTCGATTTCCACATTCTTTTCTACCTCTTCATGATGTGCAGGAGGAACCTTATCTCTGGGAGCATTCTCAACTGGAGCTCCAACCCTAGCGGGTGCTACCCTTCCTCGACCTCTTCTCATTGTTCAACCTCTACCTCTGCCTCTGCCTCGACCACGACCTCTCGCTGCGGATTCCTCAGCTGGCTCATTGATGGGAGCGACGGGCCTGACGCCATTGAATCTAGTGTTAACCATCTGTGGACAAAAGTGTGAAGGAAATTAGATACCAATTTGGATCACCAAATTCCAATTGGAATCAAGTTATAGCACGAAAGGAGACAAGAGAAAACAGAGAGATTTCCTAAAGTCCTATAGCCTCTCGAAGAAAAGTACAGACGTCTCTGTACCGTTCCACAAGACTCTACTAGACTCGTTTTAGTACATCGAGATCAACGAACCTAGGGCTCTGATACCAACTTTGTCACGACCCAGACCGTCGTGATTGGCACCCACACTAACCCTCCGGTGGGAGAACCATTACTACAGCCCAACTAAGCAATTCAACCAAAATACTAAGCATTTAAAAGCACAGAAGCAGGTTTAAATAACTAAATAAATAATACGGAATTCCCATAAACTCTGGAAGTTCAACTAACATCTAACAATTAATGCGGAAATTAACCCCCTAAAACTTGAAATTCATTGTACCAAAACATCTAAAGTGCAACAAGTCTAAGAAGAAGGGGTACAACCCTAACCAAACATAAAACAACTACTAAAGCAATGTCTAAGTCTGAACAGAATGGACTAAACAAACAAAACGAAGGATACCTGGCAGCCTGAAAGAACTGGCTCACCCTTAAATCCGGTCTCGATCAATGATCTCCTAGTTGAGGTTTATCAATAGCTACTTGAAGATGCCCTGTACTCAACAAAGAACGAGCAAATGCAGTATCAGTACACAACCACAGTGTACTGGTATGATCACGCGGCTATTCCAGTAAGCGAAACATATATAAGCAGTTATAACATAATTAACATGACATGTACAAAATATATATATATATATATATATATACACACCGATTATCATTTCCGGAGCAATGCACAATTCCACATTCTCATTAATAAGTAAGCATGACAATTTAATGGTCCTCTCATGGAATCCATACTCAAATTGTTAGTGTGCCGGAATGTGATACCCGATCCCAATTAGTGTGTCGGATCGTGACACCCGATCTAATATATGTGTCGAAATGTGACACCCGATCCAACGTATGTATTGGAACGTGACACCCGATCTAATCAACACAACCACAATCACATTCACACTCACAAGGTACATACTCATAATCATACAATCAAGTGTTGAATCATGGTCTACATTTGTTCATTCATACACAATTCATTAGGTTTGATCAATAGTACTTCATTCACATACAAACATGCATTATAATGAAGCAAATACCAACATACACCACATAAACATGAAATGAAACCATCACCTACCACAAAACCAAGCTTGAATCCCCCTAAGACACTTGTATCTTCCCCTTCTGGATTATATCCGCTTGTTCGTGGTCTAAAAGCATACAATTAACGCAGGGATCAATAAACGAGGCCTAATTACCCAGATTATAATCAACATTACCAACCCTAGGCCAAACCCATGATCCCAATACCTAATTTAGGTCTTTTTCCACCGTTACCCACAGGTCAAAACCTTCCCCCAATAATAATTACCCAAGAATCTAAGTTTTACGGATCGAAAATTGGATTAGGGAAGTAAAAGCCTTACCTTTAGTGCTAGAAGAGGTGGAAAACCTTTAAGAAATATCCCTGGGTCGTCTCTTAGCTCTCAAGAATGAAACTTGCAGAAAAATAACATTTTTGGGGTTTAATCTCGACTTAAGTCGCGACTGGCCAGCTACAGCAGCCCCGCCCTGACGGGATAAATCCTGCCCAAGCGGCTTGTGCGGAGACAGAATGTCAGAATTAGAGTTTCAAACCCCTATTTCACGACACACCTTCAACCCATGACATTCAAAAACTACTCGTTCACGCTAAGATCAGTTTCGGGAGTTCTACTAGACCGAATTTGATTTTGTAAAGTCGTATGGGTTCCTTAACGTCTTAGCTATCTACTCATGTGATCAATTTCATAATTAGCTCTCTCATTCATTACCAGATTTCTCTAGACCTCACTGACTCAGATTTCATTTAAATCTGGACTAGGCTAGGAATTTCTAAGTTACTACCGAAAAGTTTTCTGCCTCAATTCTTTCCCCATTGGCTTTTCCCAAACGACGGAATTAGTTTGTTACAATAGATACCAATTTACCCATCACTCATCCCCGAGTGATCATCTAGGAAAGACTTGGCTAAAGTAAGGGTAGAGTAGTACCTGAATCGTTAAACAACTTGGGATACTTGTCTCATATGTCCTTCTCGACTTCCCAAGTAGCTTCCTCAATCGGACGATGCTTCCATTGAACTTTCACAGACTTTATTTCCTTGGTCCACAGCTTACGGATGTCGCGATCAAGAATTTCCACCGGTTCCTCCTCATACTGAAGGTCTTTATCTAACAAAACTGAGTCCCACTTTATTATGTAATTTATGTCCCCATGATACTTCTTTAACATGTACACATGGAACACTGGATGGACTCCAGATAGGCTAGGCGGTAAAGTTAACCTAGAAGCCACTGGCCCTACACAGTCAAGAATCTGAAATGGCCCGATGTATCGAAGACTAATCTTTCCCTTCTTACCGAATCTCATCACTAAATTAACCCCCAAAGGTTTCACTTTTTCAGCGTCAAACCAACCAATTGAATACCTACACATCCTCCCATACAATGCCTCAATGAATTCATCACAATACTCAAGTGATAAATATTGTTGTATGTAAACTTAACTAACAACAAAGCTATTCCCAATAACCACAAAAGTTGATCGTACATATGTCTGTAACATGTTATCAAGGACCTTGACACAATCATCAGGACGAATCCTTTCTCACATCACCATGATAAAATCCTAAATCAATGCTCGCTACAATTAGAGGTGGACCTGAACCAACCAACGCACACTCATAATACCCAAACAATCATAGTTCTTATCAGCATCTCCATCTCAAAACATAATTCCCCACGAGCTTAAGTTATAAAAATTTGATCTTTAGACATCAGCTACTCATCGAGGAATATGTCCAAGCATACAAACCCTCTAACAACACTATCGAAATGCTAGACTAGTAATTGTGATTGTAGATTACCCTTACGTATAGTAGAATTGGACCCAATGATCCCCACACTCAACCACACATAATAGATACATGACCTTGACAACTAGATGAATATTAAGATTGTCGGACAACCATAAATACGCATGGTAGCTCTTCTATAAATTCTCATAAGCAAGGTGGTACATGTAGAACCACTAGAATACTTTAACAACTCCAAGACAACACCAAATATGTCATCTAAATTAACCAAGTCTTTCCAATCATCCCACTCAACCAAGAGAACATTGCAGGATCGATACACCTGATCCACCACTAGGGATCCACCTACAAAAGTGAAAACACATGTGAGCATAGCTAGTGAATCATACTCACAACCATCATAAACACTCCAACCATTTACCTTACTCTAAACCAACACTTTTAAATGAAAACCTTTCTTAGGTACTTATACAATCAACAATAATTAACTTAACGACTCAACCCAGGTGTAAGTCCTTTCAAATGCTCAATACCTAATACAATTGATCATTTCTCACCTTGCAAATTCATATCTTGACAAAATATATCACTACGAATGTAGACTTACAATGAAAAATTAGAATTGTAAATTCAACCGTATAACACAATCCCCTTTTTTTTTCCTTCATGATGACTCTAGCTCTTTTAAATTCTATTCGAGTGGTGTCCCACCATCTCTTAAAACTTTTCATCCAACCACTTTACTCACCAAATATTAGAAAACCACAACCTTAGATACTCGTAAGTCATAATTACTATACAAAATTCGCTTAACCAACAATCTTATTATATAGTTGTATCCCATCAAAATCCATCACGAACTCTTACAACCATTATGCTCAGTTAGCCCTGGCTATCACTAAGAAGTCAACCTTTTCATCGACATGACACCTCAAACTCAGGTATACCCATCAGATTCAAAGGACTAACCCAATTTATACGCACTTTCTTACTAAAATCTTCAATTGCCTCCACCCAAGTATACTAAATAGGACTTTCTTTATACATAAACTTGTCATTCCGGTATCAATCCACTCCCTTATGTCTTAAGAAAAAATTACCAGTCCTCATATCACAATCACAATCACAATGTACATTCTCATAATCATACAATCAATGTTTATTCATGGAATACAATCGTTCATTCATGCTCATTTACATTAGGTTTGATCAACAACGCTACATTCACATACATACATGCATTACAATGAAGCAAATACCCACATACATCACACAAATATGAAATCAAACCATCACCTACCTCGAAACCAAACTTGAATCCCCCTAAGGCACTTGATTCTTCCCTTTCCAAATTCTTTCCACTTGTTCTAGGTCTACAAACAAGTAATAATACGCAAGGATCAATAATTAATGTCTAATTTATCCGGATTATAACAACCCAATAACCCAAGAACAAACCCATGATCCCCATACCCAAATTAGGGTTTTTTCCACCATTAGATTTGGATCAAAACTTCCTCCAATACTAATTATCCTAGAATCTAAGTTTTACGGATCGAAAAATGGATTAGGGAAGTAGAATCCTTACCTTTAGTGCTAGAAGATGTGGAAAACTGTCAAGAACTTGCCCTGGTTCATTTCTTAGCTCTCAAGAATGAAAGTTGTAGAATAATAACATTTTTTGGATTTAATCCTGACTTAATTCACGATTGGGCCGCTACGGCGGACCCCATCCCGCTACGGCGGACCCGCCCTGGCGGGAATATTCCCGCCATAGCGGCTTACACGGAGACAAAGAGTCAGAATTTGAGTTCCAAATCCCCATTTCACAACACACCCTCAACCCATGACATTCAAAAACTACCCATTCACGTTAAGATCAGTTTCGAGAGTTCTACTTGCCTGAATTTGATTTCGTAAAGTCGTACGGGTTTCTTAACGTCTTAGCTATCTACTCATATGATCAAATTCATAATTAGATCTCTCATTCATTACCAGATTTCCCTAGACCTCACTGACTCAGATTTTGTCCAAATCTGGACTAGGCTAGGAATTTCTAAGTTACTACTCAAAAGTTTTCTGGCCCCAATTCTTTTCCCATTGTCTTTTCCCTAACGACGGAATCAGGTCATTACATTTTTTCATTCAACCAAGTATAAATTTATATAGAATATGAATAAGTGTAGAAGATTCGTGGCATATTAGTTAGTATTGTCGTGAAGTGAAATAATAATATAAGTGACCTTTGTTTTGCCTATTTTCTCCCCTTTTCTGGAGAGGTTTAATTACCATGTTCCTGGTCACGTTTTACTTGGTGGCTGCATTTTGAAGTCATACAATTTGAGATGGTTGAGAAACCATTTAGGACTTGTTCAGCAGGAACCAGTTATCTTCTCTAACACCATTAGTTAAAACATAATCTATGCAAGGAGCAATGCTAGTGAAGCTGTGATAAATGAATCCAGATAGAATAGAAAATGCTCATCATTTCATCTGCAGTTCGCCTCAAGGTTATGACACATGTTAGGATGACGGGGGTAGATCTGACTCCTTGGCAGAAGAAAAGAATTGTAATAGCTCATATTGGTCGATGAATGCACCTATTCTATTATTGAACATTCATAAACCAATGAAAAAGTCTATGGGGTTCTATCATTTTATCTTTTGGACATTGATTTTGATTCCTCTCATAAAATATGTGTTCATTGTGCTTTAAGCTGATAATAATTTGCTCTTTATTCACTCATATGTAGACATGCTAAAGTCAATTTATTGCCCAGTTAACATACGAGGAATTATCAACCTACAAGAAGAATGATATTAGCACTCCTGCCCAAACTACTTTTGGGGCAAAACTTGATTCAACTTTGGAGAGGCATGAAAGAGTATTACAGAGACTTTTTCTTATTTTTTCCCTAAGTGAAGCTAATTCTATGGTAGGTGTTGAATTCTTACACCTGCTATTTCAGGTATGCCCCTACTGTGGAACATTTTGTGTTAGTTTCTGCAAAATTATATTCATTTTTTGGGGATGCAGCTTTCTCGGCAATTTCTGGTGCTGAACATTCTTTGGTAAAAAACATCACTTGTGTAAAACTCTTTTAACCTCCTTCTTTGATATCATTATTGGTGCATGCAGTTTTTAAATTCCTTATTTTCATCTTGTATGACTTGGGACAGGAAATTTAATTTAAGAAAGAAAGACAAACTTTTTTGCACATAAGCTAAATATGTATAGATCATGTTATATCATTCTTATTTGATCATGCCATCAAAAAGTAAAATAGGAATGTTGAAATTAAAGAATTTTTAATGTAGAAAAGTGTTTAGGGATAGAATGGAATGTAGGGAGTATTTTTTTAACCCCAAAAAATAGTTGACTGATTATGTATAATAGTGACTACGAGCTTTTGTTCTTGACATATTCCATAGTTTGTGGATATATTTGGTCACATGAGAAAACTTGACAAATTTAAACCCTTTCAAACTGTTACTTTATGATCTGTAAATCAGTAATAGTTATTCTGTTGATTACTATTCGATTTAAAGTTAAAGTTAGATACTAATAGGAGTACTACTTTCAGTGCTTTTAAGTTGAAGTACTGTGTATTAGAATATCAACTTACAAGTTGCAACATTGCACTCATGCAGATTTGTTCAAAGATCCTCACACGAAAATATTTAGACTGAAGTATTCAAAAAGTAATTAAGATGTCTATCTAGTCACTATTCAACTACTGGAAACTTAATCTAAGAAAGAGCTGAAGTGTTCTTCTAAAAGCCATATCTACATATCAAATTTTTTAGAGAAGTTGTGAGTTGATTTAGATATTGTTTATATAGATTAAACAACGTATCAGATTTGGTTTAAAGAAAGTCTACTGTAAATGTTGATGACCTTTGACATTAATTTATGTTAACTTCATGATTTAGCTAAATCTTTGTATTTTTTATTCCATTAAATATTTTATTAATTTAGTGAAGAGTGTATTAGTTTAATTACTAAAAAATTAGCATGAAGATAAGTTGTGGCTTAATTTTATTATATATATATATATATATATAATGAGGGGGGGGCGTTTAATAACAACTAAAATTCATCAATATCAAGTAACAAAATCAGCAATCAATGCATATTTGATCTACCAAGTTTTAAAAATGTAATGACCCTTCAGGACATTTCTCCGCTTTCTGACATTTTCAGCATTTAGATATTTTCTATAGCGACCTCAAGTCATTTATCACTTGCTGGGACTGACAGCTCGATCGCCTTGTCATTCGTTTGAGTTTTATACAATTTTTAAGTGTTTTGGTGCTTCTAAGTTTGAACGGGTTGATTTCATCAAAACATCAGATAGATAGCCTTAAAATGGAATTCTAAGGGTTTCATTAACTCTAAAACATCGAGTTTTTTATAGAAGGAACTTCAGTGTGGATACCAAGGCTTTTGGGCTTATTTCAAGCCTACTTGTGGAAGTTTGCTTAAAATGGAGCTTGGGTATGGGACCTAATTTTTATTGAGATGACTTCAGTTGGAAGTTTGGATATCTCTGTTGATTCTAGAATGCCAAATTTGGTGGGGTAGCATACCTTATTTGCATGCATGGGGTTCCAAAAGAATCCCGAGCGCACGTTGCGGCATTTTGCACATTCTAAATTGAACTAGTGCAGCACCTTCAGGAGCATCATCATTTTCCCTTCGCGTTCGTGAGTCATTCACTGCGTTGATGGAGGCATGTGGCCTTGTTCTTCGCATTCACGAGCTAGGTTTCACGTTCTCATAGACCAAGTTCCATGGTTATCGAGTTTGCGAAGGGAGAAAGCTCTGACCCTCCGCATTCGTGAAAGGGTCCCCACATTTTTGAAGAAGAGTCTGGGTTTACCAGGCTCGGTTGTCTACCGAGATCATGGCCATGGGCCCACATTCCCGGAAGGCTTTTGACTGGCCATTTTAATTAAAACCAATCATGATTTCAGCCCCATTCTCTTATTTCAAAATTCTATTTCAAGATCTAGGAGACTCGGATTCAGGAGATTCAAGTTGACTTTGATTCGTAATTGATATGGCTATGGATTGGAGTTAATGGGGAAGCGGAGAGGACATTCGCTTGAGGTAATTTGTAACAACCCGGAATCTAGTAGACTAAACTAGGGCTAAGTGTGAGGGCAACAAGCCAAGGAAGAGGGCAAAAGCCAAGGAAGAGGGCAAGAGCCAAGGGAGAGGGCCAAGGCTGCCCAACTTTTCCTTTAGCACTGCCCCACCTTCCACGACCACCACCACGGCTAGTGGTCAAGACCACGGATCGTGGTGGGCTAGGCAGTAGCCTCCCAAAAACTGCCCTAAGACAGCCTCTTCCACACGAGAGCCTTGACAGCTCGTGCTGGTCACCACAGATCGTGGTGCCACTCGTGGAGTTGAGGCAGTAGCTATGTCAACCTTCCCCAAGTTGGCCTCTTCCACACGAGCCACTTCAGGGCTCTTGGTGATGACCACGGCTCGTGGGAAGGCTCGTGGTGGTGCCTTAGACTTTTAGGGGTTGAGGAGTGGCTGCCTAGCCACTGGATAGTGACCACGAGAGGGACCACGGCTCGCGGTAGGCACAACGGCTCGTGGAGCCCCTCGTGAAGGTGGGCAGACCATTGTTAAGTGAGGGGTAAATTGGGTCTTTCCGATTTTAATTAGAATAAAGCTATATTATTTTGCCTAAGTCTAGGACCCCTATATAACTCATTTTAACTCTAAAACTCACCCATTCAAATCATTATTCCCAAAACCCCAAAAGAAATCCCAAAAGTTCTTCTCTCAAATATTTCTCTCTCTAGAACTTGAAGAAGAAGATAGAGTTTGGAGATAGGATCAAGGTCAAGCCTCCAATCCTCAAGCATTTGTGGGCTTTGTAATCAAGGTATGATGGCTTTTCATCTATGGATTCCTTCCATCCATGGAGTCCCTAAGTTTTCCCCAATTGTGAAGATGAAATCCCCAATTTGAGTTAGGGTTTCTTCCAATGTTGTGGGTATGATGAATGTTGATCCAATTGAGTGGATTGTGATTGTTTATGCTTGAATTGAGTAGATTCAATGTTTATAAGATAAAATTACATGTACCCATGCCTAGCCCATGTATAGAATGATGAAATTGATGTAAATGGTTTTTATGCCATGAAGGGAGAATTTGTGGGTTTAGATGTATTTAATCTAGGATTGATGAGGTACATTAGAATTGAGGCCTATATGGTGAATAATGATTATATTGCTTTGAGATTGAAGCTTATGATATGAATATGATGCTGAATTGCTTGAGATTGAGCATAGAGAATGACTATGAGATATAGGGCTTTGAGAGTAAAGCTTATGTTGTCATTATTTGACTATTGATGTAATTGTTGTGGAAGGGATAGTTCTCACATGAATTGCTTATGATTATGCATGTGAAAGATTTGCTCACATTAAATGATTCTAGGTTGAAAGGATTACTCACCTAAAATGAATCTAATGCTAATGACTAAGAAATTGATGAGGCTAGAGGCGATTACACGTGACCTCTAAATGAGACGGATATGAGGCGATTACTCGTATTCCATAAGTAGAATAAAGAGGTGATTACCCTTGTTCCTTAAGTTGAACAAGAGGCGACTCCCCACGTTGTTATGATATGATTGGACAAGAGGCGAATACCCATGATCCTTATGAAATGACAAGAGGTGAATACCCATGTCACATGTTGTTGGACTAGAGGTGAGTACCCATGTTCCATATGTTTAGTTGGACTAGAGGCGAGTACCCATGATCCATATAAGTTGGACTAGAGGCGAGTACCCATGATCCATATAAGAACTAGAGGTGACTACCCATGTTCCTTTGTAGTAAGGCAAAGAGGCGATATCCCATGTCTATAAAAGATAAGTTTTATTATGATGTGATGTATGATAAGCTTGGAGTGTTGTTTGAGTTGCCTTCCATGATATGCTTGACTAGAGGTGGATGACCCAAGTCTTGACTAAGGATAAGTTGAGGTTACTTCAAGAAGTATTCCTCCTATGTTATGATGATTTATGTGTGTTGATTATGCTTATGACTTATGTTGATTATCTCTTATACTTATGTTTATGTTTATGTTGGCTATCATATTTAGTACATGTTTGTACTAACGCATACCCTTGCCTACATTTCTTATCCAAATGTAGGGTCTGGCGGTATCGACTCTCATCCACGTGGCTAGGATCTTAGTAGAGCAAGACTTGAAGTTTGGTGAGTCCTCATTGTATTCGAGGATATGGCCATCATTTCTCTTTTGATCTTTCACTTTATGTTTTGAACACTATTGTATGGGTTGTGTACCAAGATATTCATGTTTTAGATGGTTTGAGACAAAGTGTAATAGACTGCCGCTTTTGATATAAAACTTTGATGTTGGTTTAAAAATGTTTTAAATTTCCGCTTATTTCTATTATCTTATGTTATGAAAGCTAAGTGTTATATATGAGGCCTCTCGGGGTCTTGTATTCCATGTTACGTCTAGGGGGTACCCCTAAGTCGTGACAAACTTGCTAATTAGAGCACAAGGTTTAGAATGGTTCTAGGATGTCTCAAAACCACGTCTAGTAGAGTCTTGCTCATAAGTGTGAAGCGTGCCACATATTATTAATGAGAAGCTATTAGATGCTTAGAAAACTTCACTTCTTCATTTCTCTAAGTCGTGCCATAGAGTTTAACTCTATAAGATCTTTCTACTAGAAGGGATTTTGCAAGAAGGATCGAGGGAGAAGAGATTAACCAAGGAGATCCTCCTTAAGCTCCTCAAGCTCCGGTTGACCCTTTGGCCGACCAAGTGACCAATACAGAGTTTAGAACGGCTTTTCAAGTGTTGGCTCAAGCCGTGACGGCCCAAGACAATAGGGAGGTGGTGAACCCCGTGAACCCAAATGTGGGTACGGCGGCGTCAAGAGTGAGGGACTTCACAAGGATGAATCCTCCAGAATTTCATGGTTCTAAAGTTGAGGAAGATCCTCAAGAGTTCATTGACGAGGTCTATAAGGTGTTGGCTATCATGGGAGTGACTCTGGTAGAGAAGGTGGAATTGTCCGCTTATCAACTCAAGGGGGTTGCTCAAATTTGGTTCAACCAATGGAAAGAGGCAAGACAGGTAGATGTGGGTCCCTTGGAATGAGAGAGGTTTAAGTCTGCGTTTCTTGATAGGTTCTTTCCCCTTGAGATGAGGGAGGCTAAAGTGCTTGAGTTCATTAATCTTCGACAAGGACATATGAGTGTAAAATAATATGCCTTGAAATTCACTCAATTTTTCAAGTATGCTCCTTCTATTATTGCCGACTCTAGGGCAAAGATGAGCAAGTTCGTATCGGGTATGTCTGAATTGGTTGTCAAAGAGTGTCGTACGGCTATGCTTGTCCATGACATGGATATTTCCCACCTCATGGTCGATGCCCAACAAATTGAAGAGGAAAATCTCAAAGAGAGGTCTAGAGAATCAAAGAGGGCAAGAACGGATGATAGTAACTATTCACACTCTAGGTCCGGTGGACGTGGTCGTTTAAGGTTTCGACAAAGGTTTTCCAGGCAAGGTTCTTCTAAAGCTACTCCAAGGTCCAACAATGAAAGGGTGTCTAACCCTAAGCCTCAAGGAGGTGGTAATGGGCCTTCTATGCCTACTTGTACTAATTTTGGAAGAAAACATGAGGGCAAATGTCTAGCGGGTTCAAATGCTTGCTTTGGTTGTGGTAAGACGGACCACAAGATAAGAGATTGTCTTTCGGTTGCTAAGAATGAGGGGGATAATTTCCATAGATCTCAACCCTATCCTTTATCCGGTCTAAGTGGTTCGGGTGCTAGTGCTCTTAAGCAAAATAGGTTTTATGCTCTTTAGAATCGAGGTGAACAAGAGGAGTCTCCCGATGTGTTTACCGGTACGTTGAAAGTTTTCCAACTAGATGTATATACTTTACTTGATCTCGGTGCTACCTTGACTTTTGTGACGCCATGTGTGGCTATGAGATTTGATGTGCTTTCGAAGTGTTGTTAGAACCTTTTTCTGTCTCTACTCCTGTTGGTGATTCTGTGTTGGTTGAGAGGGTTTATAGAAAATGTCCCGTCTCCTTATCCAATAGAGTTACTCTTGTTGATTTGGTAGAGCTTGATATGCTAGATTTTGATGTCATCCTTGGGATGGATTGGTTGCACTCTTGTTATGCTTCTATTGATTGTAGAACTCGAGTAGTCAAGTTTCAGTTCCTGAATGAGCCTATCCTAGAGTGGAAGGGGGGAAATTCTATGCCAAAAGGTCGGTTCATTTCTTATCTTAAAGCTAGAAAGATGATTTATAAGGGTTGTTTGTACCATTTAGTTAGGGTACGGGATATAGATTCTGAAACCCCTATTCTTGAGTCGGTCCCTATTGTTAATGAGTATCCGGAAGTGTTCCTCGATGATTTACCCGGTATTCCTCCCAAAAGGGAAATAGATTTTGGCATTGACCTTCTCCCAGATACGCAACATATTTCTATTCCTCCTTATAAAATGGCTCCGGTAGAACTTAAGGAGTTAAAGGAACAATTGAAGGATTTATTGGATTAAGGTTTTATCCGACCGAGCATCTCTCCATGGGGTGCTCTGGTTTTGTTTGTTAAGAAGAAGGATGGCTCACTCCGAATGTGTATTGATTATCGACAGTTGAATAAGGTGATCATTAAGAATAAGTATCCTCTTTCGAGGATAGATGATTTGTTTAATCAACTCCAAGGTGCAAGTTACTTCTCTAAAATTGACCTTAGGTCGGGTTATCACCAATTGAGGGTGAAGAATGAAGATATTCCAAAAATAGCTTTTAGAACCCGATATGGTCATTATGAGTTTTTAGTGATGTCGTTTCGCTTAACTAATGTTCCAGCGGCATTCATGAACTTGATGAATAGGGTGTTTAGACAATACCTTGACATGTTTGTGATTGTGTTCATTGATGATATTTTGATCTACTCGAGGAGTGAGAATGAGCATATTGATCATTTGAGGCTTGTGTTGCAAATCCTTAAGGAACAACAACTATTTGCAAAGTTTAGCAAGTGTGAGTTTTGGCTAAGGTCTGTAGCTTTCCTTGGTCATATTGTGTCAAGTAAGGTTATTGAGGTAGATCCTAAGAAGACAGATGTGGTCAAGAGTTGGCCTAGACCTCTATCACCTTCGGACATTAGAAGTTTCTTGGGTTTGGCCGGTTATTACCGATGGTTTGTAGAGGGGTTGTCTTCTATTGCCTCTCAATTGACGACGTTGACTCAAAAGAAGGCTAAGTTTGTATGGTCCGAATTATGTGAGAAAAGTTTCCAAGAGTTGAAAGCTAGACTTACCTCCGCTCCAATTTTTACTTTACTGGAAGGGACGGATGGGTTTGTGGTATATTATGATGCCTCGAGAATTGGGTTGGGATGTTTGCTTATGCAAAATGGAAAGGTTATTGCCTATGCTTCAAGGCAACTTAAAGTTCATGAGAATAATTATCCGACCCAAGATCTTGAATTAGCGGCGGTGGTTTTTGCCGTAAAAATATGGAGGCATTATTGGTATGGTGTCCATGTAGATGTGTTCACCGACCACAAGAGCTTGCAATATGTGTTTAATCAGAAAGATCTGAATCTTCGCCAAAGAAAGTGGCTTGAGTTATTGAAAAATTATGATATGAGTGTTCTCTATCACCCCGGTAAGGCAAATGTAGTAGAGGATGCTCTTAGTAGGTTGTCTATGGGTAGTGTTGATCACATTGATGACGATAAGAAAGAATTGGTACGAGATGTGCATAGATTGGCCCGTTTGGGTGTTCAACTAGTGGATTCCACCAAGGGTGGTGTTATGGTTCACAATGGTTCTGAATCATCTTTTGTGAGTGATGTGAAAGCTAAGCAATGTCTTGATCCGACGTTGGTAGAATTGAAAGAAGCGGTACTCAAGAAGTTCGTTGAGGCTTTCTCCCAAGGGGGAGATGGGGTACTTAGATACCAAGGTCGATTATGTGTTCCAAATATTGATGAGCTAAGGGAACAAATCTTGACAAAAGCCTATATTTCTCGGTATTCCATTCACCCGGGAGCCAATAAGATGTACCGTGACTTACGGGAGGTCTATTAGTGGAATGGGATGAAGAGGGATATTACGGGATTTGTGGCTAGGTGTCTAAATTGCCAACAAGTGAAAGTTGAGCATCAGAAACCGGGAGGTTTATCCCAAGACATTAGCATTCCTACTTGGAAGTGGGAAGACTTGAATATGGACTTTATAGTAGGGTTGCCATGTACTCGGCGTCAATATGATTCTATTTGGGTCATAGTAGACCAAATGACGAAATCGGCCCATTTCATTCCCGTCAAAGTTTCTTATACGGCGGAAGACTATGCTAAGTTATATTTTAGGGAAATGGTAAGGTTGCATGGTGTGCCCTTATCCATTATCTCCGATAGAGGTACTCAGTTTACTTCTCAGTTTTGGAAGTCATTCCAAAAGGGTCTTGGCACGAAAGTAAAGCTTAGCACGGCTTTTCACCCACAAACTGATGGGCAAGCGGAGCGAACGATCCAAAATTTAGAGTATATGTTGAGAGCATGTGTCATCTATTTCAAGATATGTTGGGATGATCACTTGCCATTGATAGAGTTCGCTTATAATAATAGCTACCATTCTAGTATTGGTATGACCCCCTTTGAAGCTCTTTCTGGTAGGAGGTGTAGATCTCCTATAGGGTGGTTTAAAGTGGGTGAAGTTGCCTTGATCGGACCCGAATTATTTCATGAGGCTATGGAGAAAGTCCGGCTTATTAGAGAGAGGTTGAGAACAGCCCAAAGCCGACAAAAGTCCTATGCCGATGTTAGTAAAAGAGACCTTGAGTTTGAGGTTAGTGATTGGGTCTATTGAAAACCTCACCCATGAAGGGTGTGATGAGATTTGAGAAGAAAGGGAAACATAGTCCCCGATACATAGGCCTGTATCAAATTTTGAGATCTGTTGGTAAGGTTGCTTATCTACTTGATTTGCCGAATTATTTGGCAACTGTGCATCCGGTGTTCCATGTCTCTATGCTTAAGAAGTGTGTTGGAGATCCGACGTCCATAGTTCCCCTAGAAGGCTTGGGGGTTGATGAAAGTCTCTCTTATGAAGAGGTACCGGTTGAGATCCTAGACCGGCAAGTTAAGAAGTTGAGAAACAAGGAAGTTGCTTCCGTGGAGGTATTATGGAGGAATCACTTAGTTGAGGGTGCTGCTTGGGAGGCCGAGGCCGATAGGAAGTCCCGATATCCCATCTTTTTCCTCCTACTCTAGCTTGAGGTATTGAGTCTCCTCATGATTTACTCCTTGTTTGAAGTCATGTGTGTTTAGATGTTCCCATGATTTCCTTATGTGATGCATGTTCATGAAAACTTGTGTTTTGAAAGAAAATGAGTTATATGATTGATTTTCCTCTTGTTGTAGTGCATTGAGTATAAGTTGCATATAGATTCCATGAGATGAATTGATGAACATGTTTTAGCTATGCTTTTTGAGAACGAATTGCATATGCGCTCCATGAGATTGTGTTGAACATCCCTTTAGCTTGGAGAAGGTAGTTCCTCCTTGAACATGAGAAATATTAAAATTTCATGCATAATGGGTTGTTAGATGTAGTTCCTACTTCCTTGTGTTGCATTGAGTATGTTTAGCTTGGAGATGAAGTTCCTCTTTGGTTGTGTGCATTTAGATGAGTTGTGTAACACCCCGTAGCCTTGAGTGGGAAGTTTAGCATGATTTTGGAGTTCCAAGTGCCACCCACGAGGCCACCCACGCCTAGTGGATGGACCCACGCCCCGTAGGTGGGCAGCGTGGGTGAGCTTCCCCTTGAATATGCCTAAGGCAATGTCCACGGGCAGGACCCACGCCTCGTGGATGGGTCCACGCCTCATGGATGAAGTCGTAGGTCCCTAGCCTAGATTGCCAACTTGCAGACCCCTAACCACACCCAACCAGGATGGGCCGTAGGTCCAACCACGCCCCGTTGTCGGGGTCTCGTGGGTTGGGGCAGTGAAGGCAGTTTGGGGGTTAAGTGGAGGGGCACTTTGGGGTTTTTCAGATTTAATTAAGGATTAAGTGGTGTTGTTTTATCCTCATCTAGACCACCTATATAAAGATTTTATACCCCTAAACTAAGTTAATTAAGTCATTCTCTCAACTCACCAAAAACAAACCCAATTCTCTCTCAAATATTCTCTCTCTAGAAAGTGAAGAAGAAGAAGAGAATCAAGCTAGGTCAAGTCAAGTCTCTAATGTTTAAAGCTTGGTAGGCTTTGTAACCAAGGTATGATAGCTGATTCATCCATGGAGTACCCTAGAATTCCCCCAATTTGATGAAGAATTCCCCAATTCAAGTTAGGGTTTCTTCAATGTTATGGATTATGATGAATATGGATCCAATTGAGTGGATATTCATGGTTTATGATTGAATTAGTAGTGAATCATGTTACTATGATGAAATTACATGTTTTCCATGCCTAACCCTAGTCTAGTTGATGAAATTGAAGTAATGTGGGTTTATGCCTTGAAAAGGGAAATTGAGGATTTAGAGATGATCTTCTAGAATTGGTGATATGTATAGTAATTGTTTAAGAATGAAATAACATAGAAATGAATTGAATTAGATTAAAGTATAGATGATGGATCATGATTAGTAATGCTTGGAATTGAGCCTTTATGATGATATATGATTAGAATTACTTAAGAATGAAGCATGTGATTAGAATGTCTTGTGATCTAGGCCTATGTGAGGATTGTATGAAGTAAAGCTTTGAGAGTAAGGCTTGTAGTCATGAATGTTGATTACTAGGGTTTTGAAAGTAAAACTAATATGATGAATTATGTATGTGAAAGCTTTGAGAGTGAAGCTTATATGAAAATGGTACACTAGTAGATATAATTGTTGTGGAAGGATTTTACCCACATAATCTACCTTATGAATGATTGAATGTATGAAGTGATACAATCACTTGAGTCATAATTAAATCCATGTCTAATGTTAGAATTCTAGATATGATGAATAAAGGAAAGACTTGAACCTCAAGGAGGTAAAGTAGGAGATTTATGTATGTTTATGAAATATATGTATATGCTTAAGAACACTTTGAGAGTGAAGTGTCTATGATTATGATATGTTGTTGTGTTGTTGAAATGATATTCTCATATACACACTTATGCATGAATATGATATGATATGAAAGGTTTTCTCACATAGAATGATTCTAGGTTGAAAGGCTTGCTCACCTAAAATGAATCTAAGTCCAAGGACTATGAAATGTGATGAGGCTTGAGGTGATTTCCCAAAGACCTTTGTATGAGAGTGATGTGAGGTTAATTCCCTTATCCCTAGATAGATAAACATGAGGTGATTACCCATGTCATGATATGAGAAGTTTGTGGTGACTACCCTTAATATATAACTTCTAAAGCAAGGCAAGAGGTGAATACCCATTAGCCTTTAAAGTGATATGGAGGCGAATACTTATATCATATTATGATGGATATAGAAGTGAATACCTATATCTTATTATGACGGGCGTGGAGGTGAATACCTATGATCCTTATTGAGTGATGTGGAGGTGAATACCTACATTACACCCTAATATGAACATGGAGGTGAATATCTATGATTCCTTAAAATGAACATGGAGGTGAATACCTATGATTCCTTAATATGTTTTATGTCATGAACAATTAATTATATGGATTGTAGCTTAATAGGCCTTTCATGATATGTATGACTAGAGGTAATTCCCCTTGTCTATGAATGATGAGCTAAATATGAGATTAAAGAGATGATCAATATGTATGATGGCCAAAAGGGGGTACTTAGCATGGGTGAGATTATGGGGTCTTATCCATGCATTGCACAAGTATGTTTTGAGGTTACTTATGAAGTGTTTCTCTTATGTTATGAAGATCTAATTATTGACTATGCTTACGAATATGATGTATCTCCTATGTTCATGGATCATGCCTTAGGTTGACTAATACTTATATTATGTCTATGTCGGAGATTATGCCTATGACTATGTTGTTATCTCTTATGCTTATATCCTATGTCTTATGTTGACTATGTTGTATTGCTCTTATGATGTTATGCTAGCTATCATATTTAGTACATTTTGTACTAACGCATACTCTTGCCTACATTCTTATCAAATGTAGGGTCCGGCGATATTGAGTTTCATCCCCGTGGCTAGGTTCCTAGTAGAGCAAGGAGTTGAAGATTTGGTGAGTCCTCATAGCATCGAGGATTTGATCACCTTTCCTTTATGTCTTTCTTTTATGTTCTAGACTATTGTATGGGCTACGTCCCAAAGATGTTCATGTTTTAGATGGTTTGAGACAAAGTGTTATAGACTTCCGCTCGTTTTTATAAAAGACTTCGATTGTATGGAAAAAGTTTTAAATTTCCTCATCATTTCTATTGCTTTATGTTATGATATGTTAAGGGGCTTGTATGAGATCTCTCGGGGTTTTGTATGCCTTGTTACATCTAGAAGGTACCCCTGGGTCGTGACAAGTTGCATGCATGATGGGCTACTATTTTTGAGTCGTTTCCGTTAGAAGGGTGTCTAGAACGTCATTCGAGGATGAATGTTCCCAAGGGAGAGATAATGTAACACCCCGGAATCTATAGACTAAACTAGGGCTAAGTGTGAGGGCAACAAGCCAAGGAAAAGGGCAAAAGCCAAGGAAGAGGGCAAGAGCCAAGGGAGAGGGCCAAGGCTGCCCAACTTTTCCTTTAGCACTGCCCCACCTTCCACGACCACCACCACGGCCAATGGTGAGGACCACGGCTCGTGGTGTGGCTCATGGTGGGCTAGGCAGTAGCCTCCCCAAAACTGCCCTAAGAAAACCTCCTCCACACGAGAGCCTTGACGACTCGTGGTGGTCACCACGGATCGTGGTTCCACTCGTGGAGTTGAGGCAGTAGCTATGTCAAGCTGCCCCAAGTTGGCCTCCTCCACACGAGCCACATCACGGCTCGTGGTGATGACCACGGCTCGTGGGAAGGCTCGTGGTGGTTCCTTAGACTTTTAGGGGTTGAGGAGTGGCTGCCTAGCCACTGGATAGTGTCCCCGAGAGGGACCATGGCTCGTGGTAGGCACCACGGCTCATGGAGCCCCTCGTGAAGGTGGGCAGACCATTGTTAACTGAGGGGTAAATTAGATCTTTTCGATTTTAATTAGAATAAAGCTATGTCGTTTTGCCTAAGTCTAGGACCCCTATATAAGTCATTTTAACTCTAAAACTCACCCATTCAAGTTATTATTCCTAAAACCCCAAAAGAAATCTCAAAAGCTCTTCTTTCAAATATTTCTCTCTCTAGAATTTGAAGAAGAAGATAGAGTTTGGAGCTAGGATCAAGGTCAAATCTCCAATCTTCAAGAATTTGTGGTCTTTGTAATCAAGGTATGGTGGTTTTTCATCCATGGAGTCCCTAAGTTTTCCCCAATTGTGAAGAAATCTCCAATTTGAGTTAGGGTTTCTTCCAATGTTGTGGGTATTGATGAATGTTGATCAAATTGAGTGGATTATGATTGTTTATGCTTGAATTGAGTAGATTCAATGTTTTTAGTATGAAATTACATGTACCCATGCCTAGCCCATGTCTAAAAAGATGAAATTGATGTAAATGGGTTTTATGCCATGAAGGGAGAATTTGTGGGTTTAGATGTATTTAATCTAGGATTGATGAGATACATTGGAATTGAGGCCTATATGGTGAATAATGATTATATTGCTTTGAGATTGAAGCATATGATATGAATATGATGAGGAATTGCTTGAGATTGAGCATAGAGAATGACTATGAGATATTGGGCTTTGAGAGTAAAGCTTATGTTGTCAATTGTTGACTATTGATGTAATTATTGTGGAAGGGATAATTCCCACATAAATTGCTTATGATTATGCATGTGAAAGGTTTTCTCACATTGAATGATTCTAGGTTGAAAGGATTACTCACCTAAAATGAATCTAATGCTAATGACTAAGAAATTGAAGAGGCTAGAGGCGATTACCCATGACCTCTAAATGAGATGGATATGAGGCGATTACCCGTATTCCATAAGTAGAATAAAGAGGCGATTACCCTTATTTCTTAAGTTTAACAAGAGGCGACTCCCCACGTTCTTATGATATGATTGGACAAGAGGTGAATACCCATGATCCTTATGAAATGACAAGAGGCGAATACCCATGTTACATGTTGTTGGACTAGAGGCGAGTACCCATGTTCCATATATTTGACTAAGGATAAGTTGAGGTTACTTCAAGAAGTATTCCTCCTATGTTATAATGATTTATATGTGTTGATTATGCTTCTGACTTATATTGATTATCTCTAATGCTTATGTTGATGTTTATGTTGGCTATCATATTTAGTACATGTTTGTACTAACGCATACTATTGCCTACATTTCTTATCCAAATGTAGGGTCCGGCGGTATCGACTCTCATCCACGTGGCTAGGATCTTAGTAGAGCAAGACTTCAAGTTTGGTGAGTCTTCATTGTATTCGAGGATATGGCCACCATTTTTCTTTTGATCATTCACTTTGTACAAATATATCGTACAAATATAAGTCCTCATTGTATTCGAGGATACTTTGTACAAATATATCGTACAAAGTATCATATGTAAAAATATAATAATTATGTCTTATTTAAAGTATATATTTAGTCGTAGGCACTAGGCAGTGATTGATGCAAGCCAAGTAAAAGATCTAATTAAACAAATCAAAGGGTCTGTTTGGAAAGCCACTTACTAATTGGAATTGGTGTAATTACTAGGGTAGTAATTATCAGGTTAGTAATTACACAGTCTAGTAATTACACTGACCTGTTTGGTAGCCACAGTGTAATTACACTGTAATTACATATGTCCTGTTTGGATGTCACAATGTAATTACACATGTTCTGTTTGGATGCACAACTGCAATCATAAAATTATATAAAAATTTAAAAATAAAAATTAATTATTTAAAATTTATACTAGACAAATAAGAAACTTTATACATGACATTAAATTAAATATTTAAGATATATGTTATTTTTTAAAAATATATTAATTAATAAACATATGCTCTTAACTAATATTATGAAAAAATAATTGATTTATATTTTTTCAAATTAATATATTTCAATTGAATTGATCATAAAAACTAAAAGTATGAAGTTTCTACGAACATCGTGAAATACATGTTTGATAAAAAGATTAATATATAAATAAAATGTCATAAATTATTAAAATGTTTGACAAAAAGATAATCTATCAAGTCTAATTAAAAAATGACTTGCAATGTGAATTTAATATTACTAAAACAAATGAAACTGAAAATATAAGATAAGTTATAAATTCAAAATAATAAATTTAACATAATACTCTTATCGCAAATTTCAACATAGCATACATAAATATGATTTATTTTTATTTTTATTTTAAAAAAAAACGTAAGTCTATAATCTTACATAACAATAAATTCTATTTTAATTTAAAAATTAGAATACTAATAAAATTATGCTAATGAGAAAATAAGCATGACATAAAGAAACAGATAATACAAAAAAATTGCATAGAATCACATAAAGTAAGGTTGAGAACGAGAAGAAAATGAAATATAATAATAAAAAATAAAAAATAAACTTTTGGAAATTTTTAGAATAATAAAAATTAAAAAAGAACTTAAAATAATAGAAGTAAAAAAAAATTAAAAATTAATCAACTTGTAAATTACATGGTGTAATTACTAGCAATTCACAGTTTCTGCCTCTGAATTGGAGAATGTAATTACCCCCTGCCAATTACACTAATTACCTGTTGACCAAGTAATTACTTGTCCTACCAAACAAGACAAACAGTATAATTATACCCAATTACACCAAATCCAATTACCAGGGTGTCCTTCCAAACAGGCCCTTAGTAAAACCTAGGCAGAATCTCTGGCTATCAAAAAGATATGGCTCATATTAAAGAGCCCAATAATACCAATACACAAAACTTGGCTACTCTGGCAGAATCCCTAACAGAAATTGCTAAAGAAATTGTTATGATGATAACCCGTATTAGTAAGTATGCTAATTTTTTTTAAAAAAATTAAATATTATAAATAATATGATTTGAGTTCTTTTTTATAAAATGTGTCTAATTAAGGTTTCTTACTTTTTCTCACTACTAATTGTGACACTCCAATTTCATGACCTCCAAATGAATGCACCAAGATAATAATATGAGAAGTTAATAAAATAAACTATTTATAAGTCAAAAAAATGAGTTTGTAAAGCAAAAGGGAAAAGATAACAGGCACAACTATCTAAATTAAATTTTTCAATACTATTAAAAGTTTTTTTTTGTGAATTTAATTGCCTCTTCATACATAACTTATCCACCATTAATCTAATGCTAATATGTTATATGTTTGACCTTCTCTTTTTTTTTTTCCCAAATTTTTTTTCCTAAAAAAGAGAGTAAACATTCTATCGCATTCATTCTCAAACATTTAAGTTAAAGTTAAAGTACATGTAAAATTATATGTACAAAAAAACAAAAAAAAAAAACAAAAAAGAGAAAGATACACATGAGCAAGACAATTAGGCATTTCTTTTTGCTTTTGTCTCTATAATGAAAATTGAAACAAAAATAAGGCAACAAATAGTCTATATTTGAGCATACAGTATAAAAATCTGAAATTAAAGTAAGTTGCTAACAAAACAACAATTCAACTACAGAAAGAGAGATAGAAAAGTCATTTGTATTCTTTTTTTATTTGTGTGAGAAATTTGAAAGGTCAAGATTAAGAAATGAGAATAAGAAGATCAAATATATGAAAATTATAAAAGTGAGCTTTTACCTGAAGATGCATGCGTAAAAAAAACTGATGTAATTAATTATGTTCTGGAAGAAAAAAAGAGCAAACATGCATTTTAGAAAAGGTAATAGAACAATTATTAATAAAATTAGTATTCAATGAATTTAATTGCAATATAAATGTTACATGAATAAGATAGATAATTAGATGTTTTTATTATATTTTGATATAAAATAGGGGGGAAATGGTAATCCAACTTTGAAGATAAGAGCTTCTTTATTATTATTATTATTATTATTATTATTATTATTATTATTATTATTATTATTATTATTATAATATATAATATAATATATAATAATAATAATAATATGAGTAAAATGATAAATATATTAAACAATTCATTGTAACTTACAATTTATGATTCTTTCATTGTCTTTCTAATAAATAACTTACAATTCAAAAAATAATTAAAGTATTATTATTTAATAGTTAATTAATTAGATGTTTAATTTAGTCTAAGAGTGTGTGTGTGTGTATATATATATATATAACTCAAAATATAATTAAGATATTATTATTTAATATTAATTAATTAACTGAAATTTTAATTTAGAATAGGAGAAAAATGACAAGTATATTAAACAATTCATTGTAACTTACAATTTATTAATGATTCTTCCATTGTCTTTCTAATAAATAAACACTCCAATTTCATGACCTCCAAGTGAATGCACCAAGATAATAATATGAGAAGTTAATAAAATAAAATATTTATAAGTCAAAAAATGAGTTTGTAAAGAAAAAGGGAAAAGATAACAGCTATCTAAATTAAATTTCTCAATAGTATTAAAAAAATAATTTGTGAATTTAATTGTCTCTTGATACATAGCTTATCCACCATTAATCTAATGCTAATATGATATATGTTTCACCTTCTTTTTTTCCAAAAAAATTTTCCTAAAAAAAGAGAGTAAACATTCTATCACATTCATTCTTAAAAATTAAAGTTAAAGTACGTGTAAAATTATAAGTACAAAGAACAAAAAAGAAAGAGAAAGATACACATGAGCAGGACAATTAGGCATTTCTTTTTGCTTTTGTCTCTATAGTGAAAATTGAAACGAAAACTAGCGTAACAAATAGTCTATATTTGAGCATAAAATATAAAAATCTGAAATTAAAGTAAGTTGCTAACAAAGCAACAATTCAACTACAGAAAGAGAGATAGAAAAGTCTTATTATAATTCTAATTACTACAAATAAGTATAAAACTAACAGACCAAACTCGGATGCTTTAATAATTGAATTTTTATCTATTCTCGTAACTGTATAAAGGGATCTCACAACTTTCATCACAAATTGTGACATTATTTTACTAGTTTAGAGGAATTGTACGAGTAGTATGTAAAAGTCTTTCTTGGAAAAGTCAAATTTATAGGACAAAAATTGTAGAAACATGAAAAGTCGCATGGAAATTTGAAATATCAAATACTATTAAAATAAATATTAAAAAGATAGAGCATGAAATTTAAATTTAAAAGATATATGTATCTACTTTAATTTCTTGTCTTCAAGGAATAATTCCTCATTTGTATTCTTTTTTTATTTGTCTGAGAAACTTGAAAGGTCAAGATTAAGAAATGAGAATAAGTAGATCAAATATATGAGAAGAGAACAGTTGTCTTGTCTGCAGACCTGTTTCTCGTGGAATTGCTTGACACCTATGAAGCAATCAACCTTCCAGGAATTATGTTGGAACACATGCACCAGATCATGACTGTCAAAAATGAAAAACATGGAATTACGTATGGGTATTTGCTTAACAGAGTGTTCCACCATTTCAATGTGCCTCTTGGTAACCATCAAGTAAGATTTCTCCATGTCTACACTTATTAAGTGTGAATGTGTTGAGGGAAAGGTCAAAGCCAAGTCTCAAGTCACCGAACTTCTGGAAAAACAAGAGCCACTGAAATGAGAGATAGAAGACTTCACCAGTCTTCTAGCAGAAAAAGAGTTGGAAATTACTTGACTTAAGGTTGTGCTTCAAAAGGAAAGGTCTCAGGGACCTAGTACTAGTGCTGACATGCATGGCGAGATCGACAGTTTGAGAGTACAAAATGCAAAGCTGCTAGAGTCCAATGCCTCATTGAGCACGGAAGTGAAGTCTCTCACCAAACAACTACTGCAGACTCATACTGATGCAAATAATCGAATGACTATTCTTGTGCAGCCCTTTACTCCCCAGCCTCCTCCGTCCTAGAATGTCCCTCATTTGTTCCTCCTCTATGTTTTTGTTTCCCAGTGGCATTGTGTTCCTTGTTTTGTGGTACTCTTAACAACTAGTTCAGACCGATGCTTATCCTACTTTAATGGAATGCCCTGTTTTATTATATCTTTTTTCTCCTTTGTTTTGCCTGCTTGCTCATGTAATGTGTCGCCTATGGCTCTGGATTTCCTACACGTTTGCTTAACATCTTACATATGTTTACTGCTTTATCTTTTTAATGATGTCAAAAAAGGGGAATATTATTGTACTGATGTGCTGAGGATAATGGTGATAAGGGGAACAATATGGTGATAGGGGAACAATGGTGACATAGGGAACGATATGAATGAATAATGTGCAGGAGTTGTTTGTTTGTCATCATCAAAAAGGGGGAAATGTAGTATTTGAGGGTTTTGATGATTCTCACAAACGCTGGGACTTGGTCCAAAGTAGAATAGCTTTCCTCCAAGCTTAAATGGTGAACAACTGTAAATCTATCTTGTCAGTGGTTGGTGAGCACAGGAAACGATGACAGTATACTCCTCTAATGAGAAAAGAACGAGGTTGTTTGTTCAATGGATAATACATCCTAGGTTGATTGATATATTCAACAAACAACAACAGAGAGATTATTCATTCAAAAAGGTGAAATTCATCTTTGAAGAACTCAAGCTTTCAAACAAACACCTCTAGGGACCTGATAGAGTTATCAAGTGCGTCTTTGAAGTGTTGTTGAGTAAAAGCTTGTGATGTGCTGAAATTGTAAGATTCGTTTCTAATCTATAGAGAAACACATCGATTTTTTTTGAAGAAAATACATGAACACAGTTAGAGTTAATTGTGTGTCTTGTGATTGAAGTCTATATTAATTAGAGCTAGTTAATATAGTGGGCAATGGGGGCATTGTTTTGGCTCTTCTTGTAATAGAGTTATTATTTGTAGCGAGATTAAGAGTATAAGAAGGAAAGATAATCATGAGGATCTCTTCTCTTTATTCTTTATGAATTTGCAATCTTTTAAATCTTCCATTTTTGTTAATATTCCTTATTTTATGTAATCTTGTGATTCATTTTATTTAGTTTCATTTGTATTATTAAGCAATCTTTGCTCCTTCTTATGTATTTAAAGATGGTTAATGTAATACAAAAACACTAGCCTTTTTATTAATCCTTCTGCCTCTTTATAAAGTTCATACCATAAGAGATCACTAAGGGGAGGTTCATACCATAAGAGATCATTAAGGAATTTATTAAGCTTAGTTTTCAAGATAGAAATTGTTCCTTTTTTAATAATCATTCAAAAATTCATGGATAAAGCTTTGTAAGACTAGTGGGGATAGAAAATATCACAAAAATTAAATACTTTCATGCTGGATTCTTGGAGTTCAACAAAAAAATCAAGAAAATCAAGACATAAGGATTTCGTCTAACCTTAACTCATTCATAGAAGGCATTCGAAATCATGGAAACGTGATTGTGAGGAGGAACAAAGATGCTCCCACACTTAGAGACAGCTTTACATACCTTAATTTCTCCAAATACCCAAGAAAATATGTTGATCTTGTAAGGAGAAGCACAACTAAAAACCTTTTCTTGGACATAAAACTCTAGGGTTTGATCGTAGTTTCTTGATTAGGATACATAATCATATGTCAGAATCACTTAAAAATTATGACAGTATGATTACCTTGATTTGGAAAGAGGTATAATCTCTTTGATAGGTGGTGGGTCTTGCTTAAAATCAAGTCTTGAACCCTATGAGTGATGGGTTCTTGATTTCACTAGAGATAGGAGATGATTTGATGTTAGAATCTTGTAGAAATTCTTAGATTTATGTTGTAAGAGACCTCTAGGGGGCGACCAAATAGTGAAAAGGGAGAAAAGAAACCCAAAATAGCGTTTTTTTATGAAATTATGAAAAGATTGATATACAGACCATATACCTGATATTGTTAGAAAATGAGATATTTCTAGATGGTTTTTGTTTAATGGTTCTTTTTTAAAATATTATGTTAAGTATGTATATGTAAAGGAAAGGTAGTCCTTGTTTTATGGAATATGTTTTGTAAGAAAGTCAACAGTGGTTGGATATGTATGGTCCTCTACTAACTTTGGAAAAGCTTATGTAGATATATGTGTGTATGCCTTTTGAAATCCGAATATGAATGAAAATTACCTCTGTTGAACCTTATCTTTTTCTCTAAAGTTTCAAATCCTAACAGTTGTCCCGACCCGAGTCTACACCCTGGATGTGACCGGCACTTGAGAACCATTGTAGGTCCCTAAGCGAACCATCATCCTGGCTGACTACAAGCGGAAGACTAACTCAAGCATTCAAAAGCTTAAAACTAAATTAAATTCAATAAACTCAACTTTTAAAATAATTTGAACAATACTCAATAGATAAACTTAGAGTTTGTAAAAACAACTCAAAGAAGATACATACTGAAAACTACTCAACTTTGTCTATCGATGAAGCCTCTACTATTACAGGAGGATATCGGGACAAGACCCACGACATCTCAAACCTACTAACTGTAAGGTAAAGGTGAAATCCTCCGGAATATAAGCAGGCTCACCAAAGCTGACTGGAACTGCAAATGGCATCAACGAAGCTTCTATTGATGACCCTGAATATCTGTATCTGCATCATAAAATGATGCAGGCCAAATGGCGTCAGTACATTGAATGTACGAGCATGTAAGGAGAATTCTTAAGCATAAATATAAGCTTGAACTGATGGAAAATAAACATACTTACATCTTCTCAACTCACTCAACTCAACTCAACTCAACTAAATTCAATGAATTATGGCTCAACTCTACAATAAGATACTCAACTCTGGGTACTCAAGGATAAAGCAACAATAAAAGATGCAATATATAGAAAGCTGTAAAACTGTAGATAGCAACTCAATGTATTGAAAAATATAATAACACTCAGTTCCTATATAAAAATACCAAATAACTCTGTGGGAGATTCTCTAACCGACAACCATCACTATGAGCTATGTGATGATACAACGTCTAGCCCACGCTGCCAGAACTGTCCTATACTTGCCAGGGTATGGAACCTACTAACTAAGTGGATCCACTAGTCTATGCTAAAAATCAATAAGGAATCATCTAAAAAGTATGACCCTTTCTACCCACGTTGGCTATATGATTTATGGGGGCAGTGAGTTGTCTGAACTCTCCCTCATATCGGTGCTCAATACTACTCCAAAAATATAACTAGCTCATATGTTTAAAAACATAACTCTTTTTGTGTTTTGAGATTATTACTCAAAAATCTTTCTCTTAAAAGAGATGGTACTCAAACTGCTCAAAACTCTTTTGGAAATCTCAGTTTCTCTCATCTTAAATGTAAAAACATTTACTCTAGGGAATACTTAGTTTCCATATATCATTTAAAGAAAATGAACTCAGCTCTACTCTTCCTCAACTCAGTGCTCAAGTCTTTAAAACAAGTTTTTAAAACAATTTGTAAAAAGACTTCTTAAAATAGGGTTCATGCCGAATTATGGACGTGAACAACTCAATTCAAGGTTTTCAGTAACCATGCATAGAACTCAATACTTGGAACTCAACAACTCCAGAACTCAAGGAGTCAATGATACTACTTGTCTCAAGAATGCTCGACTCCGAGGGTTCATGCGGAATTATGGGCATGAACTACTCAACTCAAGGACTCAATGATACTTCTCATCTCAAAACTTCTCGACTCATAGGGTTCATGCAGAATTATGGGGATGAACTACTCAACTCAAGGACCTTCATGGGTAACATTTAGTAGTCCCATAACTAGGAATATAATCTCAAAATGATTAGGAACTCAATACTCAAGACTTAGAACTTGAAGATACTACTCATCTCAAAGAAAATCAAATTATGGAGTTCACGCGGAATTATGGGCATGAACTACTTGACTCAAGGATCTCAATGATAATGTAAACTCATGAATACATTCTCCTCCTTCTCATACTCACTTACTCTAGTCTTGAAACAATTTAAAAGTTATTGTAGAAGACTCCTCGAAAAGACTCAAAGGGACTTTCTCAAACTTCACTCGAAAGAACTCTCAAGGCTTAACTCTTAACTCTACCTTGAATTTGAATTATGAATACAAGGTTATGATTCATGTTATGAATGATTTCTCAAGGCTTAGAAGTAGTTTAGAGTGTTTAGAATCAATAGGGATTGAAAGAACCCTTTTAAAGAACTCAGAGGGCAAAACGACGGAGAAGGGGTGGGGGCAGGCAACCTTGGCGCACTGAGTGGCACAGGGCGCCAACCCTCAACCTACTGACAACCTCTTCTTGCACAATGGTGGGGCGGCACGCCAGCCCTTGCCTAGAAAACCCCAATGAATTTCTTTGCTCATTTTCTGACCCTAGTTCGCTAGATTCGAATGGTTTCTTCCGCACTCACTTAGATTCAATTACCCAACATAAGTACACACTAATCTACTCAATACAACCCTCAAATCACTCACTTTCATCTCAAGAATTCATCACAACCCCAACAAATCAAAATTTAGAATGAAACTTCAAGAATACTTATCAAGAACTCATCAAGAACTCAATATATCCAAACTTATAAATGAAATTCGTAAAAGAAACTCATGATTGGCATGTGGGTGAACGAACCCAATACTATGAAATCTTACATACCTCTTAGGATAAAATCCTTGGCGAAATCCCTCGAAGAATCACAAAAATCTTGAACGCTCTTCCTTTTCTCCTCTTTTCCTCTTCTTGAACTCCTCTCAAAATCCTAAGCGTATTTTTGGAATAACTAAAACTAATTCCAATCAGTTTAGACTCCTAAAACCTTACCAAAAATGTTTAAATTTGATTGGGCAAGGAAAAGACCAAAATACCCCTCATATTTTTGGGTAACTTTTCTTATTTGGACAGTCCGACTTCAAACAGGCATATCTCCCTCATATGAGCTCAAAAATTAGCAAACTCAGCAGCGTTGGAAAGAGGATTCCAAGACCTTTCATTTGATATCATATGGGTCTCCTAACTCATCATTTGCTAAAAGTTATGGTCATTTGAAATTGACCCCAAACTTAGAAGAACCTAGGAATGACTTTAAGGAATTCTCTTTAGTTATTTTTAGAACTCAAGGTGCTACATTTAGTGACCTTAACACTCAAGAAATTTTAAATTCCTCGGTAAAATTCTACTCACAATGAAGGATGGTTCGAGTCTTAGTTCAAAAAATTTATAGGGTGTTACAACAGTGGTATCAAGAGCCCTTCTTCTTGAGGGATTTGTGAAGGTAAGAAAGCTAAGGTTTTTTCTCCAGTTCTTCTAAGGTGAGAGCTGAGCAGCAGTAACATGACATCCACCAGCTTCTTGGGTGCAGGCCCTCTTATGTTTACAGGAGAAAATTATCATAAAGATGAAGGCTTATCTCAAAGCTCTTAGTCTGTGGGAAACAATTGAAAGTGAAGATGATCCTCTTCCACTTGGACCAAATCCAACAGTTGCACAAATGAAGATTTATGAAGATGCGAAGTCAAGGAAACTCAAGGCTCTCACATGTCTTCATTCAGCACTTTCAGATGTGATTTTCAAAAGAATAATGGCTTGTGAAACACCTAAAGAAGTATGGGAAGAAGCTAAAAGAGGAGTTCGATGGAAGTGACAGAGTGAAGACTGTCAAACTCTTAACTCTCAAAAGATAATTTGAGATGTTAAGGATGAAAGAAGGAGATACTATGAAAGAGTATTCTGCCAAACTTGTGGAGATTGTAAACAAAGTAAGGCTGTTTGGTGAAACCTTTCCAGATTCGAAAGTGGTGGAGAAGATGATGATAAGCCTACCAGCAAGGTTTGAGTCTAAGATTTCAGTAATAGAAGAATCTTGTGATCTGAAGACCTTATCGGTAGCGGAATTGATCAGCAAGTTGCAGGCTCAAGAACAATGATCAAGTATAAGAGATGAAGAAGTAGCTGAAGTGGCGTTTCAGGCAAAGCATAAAGGCAAACAGCCAGTGAAGGAAAATAGAAGGATGGATGAAGATAAAGTAGCAAAGGGAAAAACATGGAAGGAACCTTCAAAGAAAGAAAAGTTTCCACCTTGCAATCATTGTAAAAGAACCAATCATCAAGAAAAAGATTGTTGGTTCAAAGGAAAGCCATCGATTCAATGCAAGTTTTGTAGAAAAATGGGTCATATTGAGAAGAATTGTAGACTCAAGCAGAATCAACCACAACAACGCCATGTCCAGCAAGCAAATTTTACTGAAGAGTCCGAAAAGGAAAAAGAAAGTTTGTTTATGGCTTCTCATGAAGAAAACACAACCAACAAATACTCATGGTTCATAGACAGTGGATGTACGAGTCATATGTCACACACTGAGCTCATGTTTCATACACTTGACAAGTCAATCAAAACTAAAGTAAGGATGGGAAATGGTGATACGGTAGATGCACTTGGAAAGGGTTCAGTTTCCTTTCAGACTACACAAGGTACAAAGTTTATACATGATGTGTTGTATATTCCTTCTTTAGCATGTAACTTGTTAAGTGTGGCTCAAATGATGTCTAAAGGCTATTCCTTATTTTTTAAGGAAAAACATTGTTTGATTTTTAACTCTGAAGATAGTTTGATTGTTAAAGTAGAAATGGTGGACAAAACTTTTCCTTTAGATGGGAGGTTTGATATTGCAAATTTTGCAAGTAAGGATGAGTCATGATTGTGGGACAAAAGATATGGTCATTTTAACTATGCTACTTTAAAGTCTATGTATGAAAAGGGCTTGACTAAGGATTTACCTGAGATTTCAGTGTCTAAAAAAGTTTGTGAGTCATGTCAGATGGGTAAGGTACATAGGAAATCATTTCCTAAAAATGCTACCTGGAGGGCAACTGAAAAACTTGAACTAGTTCACACTGATGTGTGTGGACCTATGCAAGCATCATCTTTAAGACACAATAAATACTTTGTGCTCTTTATTGATGGCTTAACAAGTATGACTTGGGTGTATTTTCTGAGTAACAAGTCTCAAGTATTTTTAATTTTCAAGAAATTTAGAGCTTTTGCAGAAAAACAAAGTAGTTGAAAGCTAAGGTCTTTGAGGTCGGACAATGGTGGCAAATACACTTCAAATGAGTTCAATAAGTATTATGAAGATATGGGGATTGATCACAAGTTGACAGTAAGCTATTCACCCGAACAAAATGGAGTCTCGGAGAGGAAGAACAGGACAGTAGTTGAAATGGCTAGATGTTTGTTACTGGAAAAGAAACTGCCACAAAGCTTTTGGGCAGAAGCTATTCATACTTCAGTGTATTTGTTAAATAGGCTGCCAATAAAATTTGTGGATGAAAAGACTCCTATTGAGGCATGGAGTGGAATACAGCCATCTGCCAATCGTTTAAAAAAATTTGGTTCAATATGCTATTCTCATGTTCCTTTCGTCAAAAGAAGCAAACTTGAACCGAAAGGTGAATTGGGGATCTTTATTGGTTATTCATCACAAGCCAAGGGTTATAGAGTTTTCAACTTGCAAACAAAAAGTATTTCAATCAGAAGAGATGTAGTCGTGGATGAGCATGCTTATTGTAACTAGGATAAGGAGCAAATTGAGAAAGATAATGCAGATTTTAGAACTTGAGTCCGCTTCCTGAAATCCAATCATTTGGCTCTGAAAATCTGGAAGAAGATGAAGAATCAGACGGGGAATCCTCACTTGATTCACAAATTTTGAAGACAAGGTCCCTTTCCGAGATATATGAAAGACGTAATGTTGCAATCTCGGAACCAAATAGCTATCAAGAAGCATCAAGACATGAAGTTTGGATTGAAGCTATGAAGGAGGAGATTGGTATGATAAAGAAGAATGATACTTGGAAGCTGGTTGATAAACCAAAAAATAGAAATGTAATCGGGGTGAAGTGGGTTTATAGAACCAAACTTAATCTAGATAACTCAGTTTATAAATACAAAGCAAGGCTTGTTGTGAAAGGTTACGCGCAAGTTACAGGTCTGATTATGGAGACACGTTTGCACCTGTTGCACGATATGA
This sequence comes from Solanum etuberosum, assembly GCA_029582245.1. Classification (NCBI taxonomy): domain Eukaryota; kingdom Viridiplantae; phylum Streptophyta; class Magnoliopsida; order Solanales; family Solanaceae; genus Solanum; species Solanum etuberosum. The sequence goes on along the minus strand of JAJONR010000481.1, from coordinate 22,138 downwards.
TACAATAAGACTTCTATTTGCTTTGGCAGCTCAGTCAAATTGGAAGTTGTATCATCTGGATGTGAAATCAACATTCTTAAATGGACAGTTGCAGGAGGAGATTTATGTTGACCAACCAGAAGGCTTTCAAGTTGCAGGAATGGAGGATAAAGTCTACAGACTTCATAAGTCATTGTATGGATTAAAGGAGGCTCCTCGAGCATGGTACAGTAAGATTGATGATCACCTCATGCATTGTGTCTTCAAGAGAAGCGAAAATGAAGCCACTTCATATGTGAAGAAGGCTAAAGAAGGAGATGTTCTTATGGTGTCACTCTATGTTGATGATCTTCTGGTAACAGGAAGCAATGAAGCTATGGTGAATCAGTTCATGCAAGAAATGGAGACCAAGTTTGAAATGTCAGATTTGAGTGAAATGGTTACTTTCTGGGAATAGAGATTCATCAAGCTACTTTTGGAATCTTCATTTCTCAGATAAAATATGCATGGGATATTCTTAAAAGGTTCAAAATGGAGAGATGCAAGTGTGTACCGACCCCACTGGTTCACACTAAAAAGATTTCAAAGTTTGAAGGAGGTGACAGGGCTGATCCAACCGTTTATAGAAGTCTAATTTGTAGTTTGTTGTATTTGACAGCAACAAGACCTGATCTCATGTTCGCAGCAAGTCTTTTGTCAAGGTTTATGCAAGCTCCAAGTCAAGTTCATCTTGGTGTTGCTAAACGAACGTTGAGATATATCAAATGAACTGTTGATTATGGTATTTGGTTTAAAAGGGAAGAGCAAGGGCAACTGATGGGTTATTCAGATAGTGATTGGGCAGGAAGCGTTGATGATATGAAAAGCACTTTTGGATATGCTTTCACACTTGGTTCAGGCATGTTCTCGTGGAATTCAAAGAAGCAAGAGGTGGTAGCTCAATCTTCTGCAAAAGCAGAATACATCGCCGCTGCTGGTGCAACTAATCAGGCTCTATGGTTAAGAAAGATTCTACGTGATCTGAAGCAAAATGACATTGAAGCTACTGTCATTAAGGTACAACAAGTCAGCAATATCTATGGCCAAAAATCCAGTGCAACATGGTCGTAGCAAGCATATGAATGTGAAGTTTCATGCTATCAGGCAAGCAGAGAAGGATGGTGAAGTTCAACTTGTTCATTGCAGCTTAGATCAGTAGATTGCAGACATCATGACCAAGGCTCTTCCTAAGGGGAAATTTGAAGTTCTAAGGGCTAAGTTGGGAGTATCCAAGAAAAATCTCAAGGAGGAGTGTTAGAAAATGAGATATTTCTAGATGGTTTTGTTTAATGGTTCTTTTTTAAAATATTATCTTATGTATATGTAAAGGAAAGGTAGTCCTTGTTTTATGAAATATGTTTTGTAAGAAAGTCAATAGTGGTTGGATATGTATGGTCATCTACTAACTTTGGAAAAGCTTATGTAGATATATGTGTGTATGCCTTTTGAAATCTGAATATGAATTAAAATTACCTCTGTTGAACCTTATCTTTTTTTCTAAAGTTTCAAATCCGAACAGACGGACAATAAAATAGACCGTAAATTTATCTAGCCCAATACCTAGTCATTGCTTTAGACTTACAGTCCGTATGTGACCATGTACGGGCCATAAAATCTACCAACTTCTTTCTCTGGATTTGGATTGACAACGGTTGGATGCGTAGGAAACTAGACTCAAAGGACTATAATTTGATAGGTTATGTCTAATTTCAAATTGCATATATTATACAAGAATTTTATAGAAGATTTAAAATTCTTGGAACTATTCAAACCAAAAGGAACACACAGTCATCCAAAGACTGAGGACAGACCCGTGTAGTTTCTCATTGAGCACCCTTAATGCTTTTAGCTTTTTGATGTTACATATGTAGACTTCATTCTGGGAAAAATTTATTCAGTACCCAAACAAAACCTGAATGGGGATAATCTCATTTTGCACGTCTAGTAAAATTTGATCTGCAAAAAAGAAATAAACTTTAGAGCAATGTTTTGCAATGCATTTGAGTCATTATTGAGCACCAACTGAATTACTTGTTCCTATATGTCAGTTTGTGCATAAAATAACTTCAGAAATGAGTAATTATTCATATTTTAAGGACTACATAAACGAAGTAAGAAAAGAAAAAAGGTTCCAAGTGAAAAATCCAAATGAAATATTGGGAAAAAAAAAAAACCACATATATAATCCACATTTATTCTTAATAATTGAATATATCCCCCTTTATAAAGAGTAAATTTTGGAAAAGAAAAGACTCTTGTTGCATGCATGATTATCATGCCCAACAAAGAAATTTTCTTACAAACCAACTTTACGGATGTAAGGTCACGCAAACCAGGGAGACTCTTTGAACCATAAAGATATGTGATTGTTCCTTTCTTTAAAGGAATATAGACATTCCTTGTATGATGAAGAATTTGAAGAACAACAGTTGGTTTCAAGTGGAAGTGCAAAATGATAAAGTTAAGGCACAGAATCTGAATCATGGATAAAATAATCAAAGAGAAACAGAGGCTTACACAAGTTCTGAATGGTCATGAACCCCATGTTAATTACTGGAAGATGAGAAATCTTGAACCACTGACAGTTTGGTGCAACTTTCTTTTAACTGTGGGCAGCCTTCAATTTGCAGGCTCCATAATTTGGTGAGGCGTTGCATGACATCTCTGGATGGCAGATGCTTTAGTTTTTCGCACTTTGATAAAGTTAACACTTCCAAAGAAATAAGGTTGACGATTCCATCCATCAGAGCTTCTAACAATGGACAATCATCTATCCACAAATACCGCAATTTGGGCATGACATGTAACAAGTCCACATGTTGTAGCCGTTTGCAGCTCCTTATCTCTAATGTTTCAAGAGAAGTAAGATTTCCAAGTGTATGAGGAATAGCCTTGATTCCAAAGTCATATATTCGAATATGAGTTAGGAAAGAGAGTTGCATAAGCTGATAGGGCAGAGAATCCCAGTGCAAACGTCCGTACACATACAATCTACGAAAGGACAACAGCTGCTGAATGCCATTAAATATCAATTGGAATGCCTCAAAATCCACCATCTCTGAGAAAGGACCAATACACAATGCCCTTAACCCGGTGAGACGGTGAAGTCCCCCTGCGGGTACACTTATCAATTTTGGACATCCTGATATATCCAAATCTGAAAGTGAAGGCATTTCCCACACATGTAAAGGAAAGGAAACTAAGTTGTTACAGTAGCTGACCAACAAAGTCTCCAGAGACCGACAATGCTCTACCATTCCACTTGGTAAAATGGTCAATTCATCACAACAAAATAACTGAAGACTTTGAAGGGAAGTCAAATAATTCTCTCCACTTGGAACAGGAAAGGAACTGAAATTGGTGCAGAAGGATATTTCTAAGCTCTTAAGAGAATGGAGATTGTACAAGCTTTGTGGAAATTCACGAAACTCTTCACAGTCTGAGACTGACAGGAAATGAAGAGAGACATTGTTGCGTAGAATTTCATCTGGAAGACAAGTGAGCTCTTTCACATCACTGAGATCAAGTTTTACTAGAGATGTCAAGTTGCTGCACAAGTTTAACAATGGCATTCCACTGTCAACTCCTTCAATTATTAATTCACGTAGGATTTCAAATTGATTTGGAGTACTTTTTAACAATGGACACTTTGTAATCCTCAACTTCTCAAGCCCAGGGAACATTCTTACTCCAACTTCATCTCTACCACCATTTGTTGTTGGTATCAATTCCACTCCCTTCCACTCAATAAGGCTAGGCATATCCTCCAACACTATTTCTTTCAATGACGGAAACGCTTGGATATTTCCATTATTGTTACCATCAATCGCATAAAATGTAGTTCCAATACACTCCACCTTAGGGAACCCTACCAGCTCAAGATGCCGAAGGAATTTCAGTTGGCCAAGTGATGGAATTTTTCTGCACCTTTTGCAATCACTTAACTTTAACTTGACTAAATTTGGTAGCAATTCTTCACTGAACCATGAAGGAAATCTAGTCCCTAAATACTCTTCCACTTCTAAGGTTTTCAAGTTCGGATGCGGTTGAAGACCATCCAACACATACTCATCATTAGTCTCACATCCTTCTGGTTCATCATGGGACCATAAATATGCTAGCTTGTAGATGTTTGGTTTCTCCTGTAGATATGTTGTTTGAGCTTCTTCCTTATTACCAACGAATTGGAGACCTCTGATTGTCAATTCACCTCTAAGGTTTTCCAAACAGCCTAATTCTACTAATCGACGACCTTGCTCTATACCCACCTCGAAATACTGTAGGGTCTGAAGACAAGTCAATTTCCCCATGTTAAATGGCATCCGAAAATGCTTATTATGAAGAGGTTTGAAATATATGTGTCTCAAACTTATCATATTTCCCATCTCATCTGGAAGTTCCTCAAGATAATAACAGTTATTGACTCTTAACGTTTGCAAATTGTAGAGCTTGCATATGGAGTCAGGCAAAGCTTTGATATTAGTGTCAGAGAGATCAAGATATCTCAAATGTATAAGCTTGCCAACTGAAGCTGTCAACTCCCACATACCTGACTTGGACAAATTTAAAACCCTCAAGAACTTAAAACTCAATAACACATCTTTAGGTACAGAACTGCATCTCCAGAACAATGTGTACAAACGTCCTGGCTCATTTATCTTATCTATTTGATCCCTTGGTGAGTCCCATCCAAAGTATCGCACTTGAGAAAGATTTTCTCCTTTGACACTCGTTTGATCAAATAATTTAGATTTTAAAATATCTCCAGTCAAATCATGCACAAGATCATGCATTTTACAGTGTGTTATATTACTGTGCTCATCTAGCTTCACATCTTGCAGCAAGGAATATTGCAACAAAAGTTGGAAAAACTTATTCCCAACATCTTCCATTAGAACGGCATCTTGAAATGGACAAAGATATCCTTCTGCCATCCAGAGTTGGATAAGTTGGTCCTTTTCAAACTCAAAATCTTTTGGAAACATTGCAAAGTAAGCAAAACATTTTTTCAGGTGTGGAGATGGTAGATAATTAAAGCTGAGTTTTAGGATTTTCTTTAAGCTATTTTCTCCATTATCATCTTGATCAAGTGGAACAAGGGGATTGCCATCGAGAATTGCCTGCCATTCATGTTTTTTCTTGTTGCATAGGAGGCCTCCTAACACACTTGCAGCCAAAGGTAGACCTTGGCACATTTCACCAATCCTTTTCTCCATACTCATTATTTCCTCTGGAACTTCCCCATCAACGAATGCTTTTTGTTTGAAAATTGACCAGCAATGATGTTCTGTTAATTTTTCCAACATATGAGGTCCTACTGCTACTGCAGACGCCACCAGTTCCATACGGGTAGTCACAAGAATGCAGTTTCCTCGAGATGTATTTATTCCTCGCAAGGTGTCCACAAACTCATGCCACAATGTTGGGTCAACACGCCACAAATAATCCAGGACAAGCAAATATTTTCTTCCTGTCAGTTCATCTCGGAGTCTCTTGACTTATAAATCTCTGCTCTGGACCTCAAGTTTCCTCTCTGTCAATGATTCGAGGATCAGTTCAAGAAAGCTCTTCATTTCCGACATTTCAGGTAGACACAACCAAACTCTCTTTTCAAAGTGTTTCTCAATCTGTTCATCATTAAAAATTCTTTTAGCCACTGTTGTTTTCCCTAAACCCCCCATACCTACTATGGGAATGGTGCACAGAACAACATCCTCTCTCATGTTCAAAATCTTCTCCTTTATTTCAGAAACATCCTTATCTCTACCAACAACATCCGAAATAATTACTAAGGAATCTGTTTCTCGAATTTGTAGTATTTGCGGAGAAGGAACTATCAGTGATTGGATATTCAGGTGTTTGGCTAACTTATTGATAGCCATCAACTCTTGAGTGACGTTGTTGATTTTTCGAGACATTTTGCACTTAAAAGAAGTATGAGAAAAGAAGTCACGGACTTTTTTTACTTGGCTGTTTCTGATCTTCATCACTTTTGTTTTGAGGGATTCATATCTTAATCGGTCAAACACATTTTCAGCATTTTCAGCAACTCTCTCAAGCCTCATGAGCCATTGTTCCACAACCTGTTTCTCAACTTGTGGTCTTTCAACGTCATGAATGAAAGCTTGGATCAAGGATACATTTTGTATCAGCATTTCCAGATCATTGTTGAAGTTCCTTGAGCTTCTGAGCTCCTCGATAGTTAGAGAAAGCAGCTTCTCAAGCACAACTTGAAGAGTAGCTCCAATTACAGGATCGGCCATCGTTGATATGATCCTTCACAAAGTCGTCTTCTTCCTCTACGCCATAGTTCTTGATAAGTCTTCTTTTGCTAGTATTTGTTTATGGACCACTAGAAGCAAGATAGACAACAATTTGAATAAAGAATCCCTTTTGTGGATTAACAGCTAATAATCCTTTATATAAATATATTTTAGGTGGTGGTTGTGTTTTTTTTTAATTCTAATGAACGGCAGTCACTTCCCAATTAGTAGTTGACATATATTGGGTTTGTTTTTCTCTTGATATATGCAGTTTAGAACCGTTTATCTATTACTATTATCTATTCCCATTCTCATTACTGATGTTCCGAATAGAATTATTTGGAAATAAGTATGAGGTTGTGGATCATGATCCCATACAATTCCCAAGTTTACATGCAAATAGAGATATCTTTATTCTGAATAAAGTTGGATGTCTTTGAGTATGAGGTTAAATCTGAATAAAGTTGGATATCTTTGAGTATGGTGTTAAAAGTTGGATGATATCTTTATTCCCAAGTAAATACATATACAATTTTCCAAATTTACATGCAAAATTTTGCCCAATACATAGTATTATATGTATGAGCGCCTCAATGTTGACTTTTTATTCATTCTTAGATGGAATGGAATTAATTGGGACAAAACAAAGTCAAGCAATAACTTGGCTTCAAAATGGAGGTCTTGTCTAGATATGTCACCACCCAATGTGTCCCATGTTGGATGACCAAGCGCAATGACTTCAGCCACCCATTGGAGTTGGTGGCTGTTCGTACCGATCTTCTCCGTAGAGAGCATGTTGGAAATCTTGTCGTACAATCACGGATTATTGATAGCTTCAGGCGTGTAAGTCATTGTTCTTAAGATATTTCACCGGTATGATGTATCACTATAACAAAAACATCTTTTAGCGGCAATAAATATGCACATTAACAAAGAGTTTTAAAGCCTTTACTGGCTAATGATCCAATGACATATATAAAGAGTGTTAATTGCTTACATATTTAGTGGCAATTAAGTTATTATCGTTAATTAATTGCCGCTAAAGATCATTTTTTATGTAGTGTATCGATCCCTTTGGATTCAACAAGTTCTTTTAGAATAATCTAGGAACATGAACAACAAAAAATTTATAATAAAAATAGCCAGGAAATAAAAAAGAGGAATGAACAAATTGTTGATGTGTTTTTCTCGTTCTCCACTATCAGCAATGGTGAAGTATATATCGTAAAAGTAAAGAGTATCAAAACTCCATCTGCCAACATTCCAAAAGTAAAAAAGAAATGGAAGATAAATGTCATAAAGTCAATGATGGTTATATTAAAAAGAAGAATTGGAACGTTGGGCAACAGTACTACTTTGGTCATTAAGAAGAATTGGAACGTTAGGCAACACCACTATTTTGACCAAAAATAATACACCTTTTTGAATAATTTCCTGCCAATAATTGTTTTTCCTAACAATCCCCCAGTTGTCTCAAAAAGAAGAAAAATAAAAATTAAGACATTTTTTTTGGGTTTTTCAAGAGTGAGAATAATGCGTCGAATCTGGTGTCTTTTGGACCTAGATAAAATAAGATTAAACTTACAGAACAGTTGGTGAAGTTTAGATCTTCTATGAATCAAGCTTTTGTAAGTTCAACGTCTTATCTATCACATTATGCCTCCAGACACTTTGTTATTCATCGCGGTTTTGCGCAAGTAAGCCATGCGTGTGCCAAGTATTCATGAGTGCACTAGAAATTTGTCACAATTTCATAGGAACAGCCCCACTCCACACTCATATAGATCCATTCATCAAGTGTATTTTACAGAGAAATACACCACCTATAAAGAATATGAATTGAATTAAGATTTTAATCAACCTCACTTTGTCTTGCACTATGTTCATACACCATAGGAAGGGACATATTTTATAGTGCACTGTTTAGTTAACTAATGACTTGTTATTATCCATATGAACCTAATTCATGATATCTCCAATCACATAGACCGAGTTACCATCATTGTCGATTTTTTCAAGTTGACAAAAATTCCATTCCCCTCGATGTTCCAGATATCACTCTCCTTTGCAAAGGTATAGTGAGAGGATTGACCAAATTCATTTCTAACTTCACATAATCTATGGAAATTAGTCCATCTCTTAGCATATGTTGTATCACGTTATGTCTTATTTTTCCCATTGAAAGATTTATTGTTTGCTACAACCATCATTGCTTGGAAATTACAATGTATAGATACAGAAGATGTTGGTTTTATTTCAATTGGAATATTTGCCAAGAAGTTTCTCAACTATTCAACCTCATTAACATACAACTCTAATGCAACAAATTCAGATTCCATAGTTGATTTAGCAATTATGGTCTATTTAGCTTATTTTCATGTTACGGCACCCCACCAAGGATAAATACATAACCATAAGTGGACTTTGTGTCATCTGAATCAGAGATTTAGTTAGCATCATTGTATCCTACCAGTACAGTGGAAAATCCACTATAATTAATACCATAATTCTTGATACCTCTCAAATATTTCAAAAGTCTTATCAATGCATTTCAATGATCATTATTAGGATTATGAATATATCTACTCAACCTACACACAACATAAGTTATATTAGGTCTAGTAAAATTCAACAAATGTATTAGACCACCAATTATTTGAGCATATTTATTTTGAGAAATAGCCTCTCTAAAATTCTTTTTCAATTGACTATTAGCATAAAAAGCAGTGTTTACAGGTATGTCACGATCCAAAGTACACCCTAGACATGATATGACGTATAAGACCCCGAGGGCTTCTACACAAGACATTTGATATACATTTACACAATATAATAGAAATAAGAAAAATCATATCAAAGTAAAACATTTGAAATATAAGCGGAATTCTAACATAGTCTTGACAAGCCATCTACTACATCAAAAAAGTGATTTGGACGTAACTCGTACACCATGTACTATGTCTGAAAACTAAAACATAATGACAATGAAGTAAAGGTAACACGTTCCTCGGAATATGAGGACTCACCAACTCTTGAACTTCGAATGGTCCAGCCAACTAGCCATGGACGGGAGGAGGGAGATCGTCAGACCCTACATTAGTGAAACAATGTAGGCACAAGTATGCATTAGTACATGCAATATACTAAGTATGAGGGGAATGCAATAAAACATGAAACATGATCATAAGAGGACATAATCGAAAACATGATATGCATGACCAAGCTAAGCATAGTAAAATCATTTAAGAAGAATCGTAAATCATGAACATGGTCAAAGAATCTTAAAATCACATGGAAAGCTTCGTGAAACATTTGTAAGTAACTTACTTCATTTTGTGGGATATTAGTTTTAACCGACAATAGACCATGCAAGTCATAACATGAAATCCGATGTAACCCCCACATCGAGATGGGAGAGTCTACTTTCCAAGGTAGAACTTTGTATCGTATCATGTGATATATGTGGATCCACTAGCTAGGCCATTTAAGACAAACCTACGGAGGGGGGCACGTAGTTTGGAACTAGAGGTGTCTACTAGAGACTATCCTATTTGAGCCTCCACCTCAAAGTTTTCTCAGTGCTAAGTTAAATCCCAACGGAACAGTCATTTTCATAAAGTTATCATCATACATGAAAAAACATAATTCAAATACTAATTCAAGATTAAACATCATAGAGTAGCTCATTAAATCTTGAATCAAGTCTAAGTGAGAAAACCTTTCACCAAGCCATGATCCCTTCATATGTGAGAAAATTCTTTCATTATTTCATTGATGCTCATCTTAAAGCAACCTATATCATAGAACCTTTCTTTTCATAAATCATGCATAACTTCATAAAACATCATTCATAGATTCAAGCTTTTTCATAAATTCATGTAAATTAGGGTTCATAGTCAAAATCATGATCAATGCATATGATCATATGGAATTGATTGGAAAACATGTAACTGAATCTAAATAATTATAATATGATCAAAATCAAATAATTTAGAATCCATGCAAATAAAACCCATGAGGAATTGAATGAAAACCTAACCCATTTAAGGAAATTAAATTAGAGAATTGGAGATTTTTTTGGGGATTCAATGGGTGAATGAAACTCATTGATGAACTCCCTACATACCTTGAGGATCAATCCCACAAGCGATGGTGAAAAAGAGACTTGACTTGGAAACCCTTGCTTCTTCTTCTTCTTGACCTTGGAGAGAATTGGAGGGGATGAACTTGGATGGATTTAGGAAATTTGAGGGAATGGAAGAGTTGGGGAAATTATAAGAGTAGAATGGTAGTTATAGGACTTTGAATTAGGGTCAAAACGACATAGTATAGGCATTAAATGCATAGGAAAAGACTCAAATGCACTTAGGAAATAACTGTCGGACAGTCCTACGGTTCGTAGAACTTTCTACTACCCGTACTGGTCAATCGTAAAACCAACTTCAAAAACCCAACTTTCACCTTACTACCCACGAGACCTTTCTACAGTCCGTTGAAATTTCTACGGTCCATAGACCCCATTCATATAACTCAATATTTAACCAAAAATTTCACCAAGTCTGAACCCTTTCTACGAAACTCATCCTACGACCCGTAGACCAAATGATGACCCATCAAATATTTCTGTGGAACAGAGGTCCTAAATCAAATATCTTATTTCCTTCTATGAAAGCCATCTACGGCTCGTCAACGTTCCTACAATTTGTCATGTTCATCCGTAGGTCAAACTTCAGAAACTAAATTTTCCAAAAACTCAATTCTGGGTTCTACGATTCACTTCCTACGGCCCGTAGGACTTCTTATGGTCCGTAGGTTGGACTCGTTGACCACTATTTCCAAGAAATGCTCTGCATTTTTCTTTCAATTTTAAGTGTTTCAACTTCCGAGTATTATAATAACATTCGTCCTTGAATGAGACTTAATCTCGCATGAATAGAGTAGGATAGAAACTAACAACCCGACATGAATGTAATTTTTCATCAAAATGCACATAAAACATAGAGACTCCAAGGTAAATCATAACATCAAAAATAAAGTTTTCATGAATACGCATGCATATGGAAACATGATAATGACTAAAATGCATGAATCCGAAAGAATGAACCATGAGAAACTAATACCACAAGCTAGAGTAGGAGTGTAGGGAAATAGATGAGGATACCGGAACATCATATCGGCTTCGGCCTCCTAAGTAGCACCCTCAAATAATTGATTCCTCCAAAGGAACTTTATATAAGCAACTTCTTTATTTCTCAACTTCTGAACTTGTCGGTCTAAAATATCAACTGGAACCTCTTCATAAGAAAGATTTTTCTTAACTTCCAAACCTTCCAAAGGAACAATAGATGTCGGATCTCCAACACACTTCTTCAACAAAGAGACATGGAACACCGGATGTACCGATGCTAAATCATTAGGCAACTCAAGTTCATAAGCATTTTTGCCAATACGCCTCAAAATTTGATATGGGCCCACATATCCGGGATTGAGCTTCCCTTTCTTTCCAAATATCATTACACTCTTCATGAGTGAAATTTTCAAGTAGACCCAATCATCAACATCAAATTCTAGTTCTCTTCTTCTAACATCGGAATAAGACTTTTTTCGACTTTGAGCCGATTTCAACCTCTTGAGAATAAGTCAAACATTTTTCATAGCCTCATGCACCAACTCGAGCCCTATCAACGCAACCTCACCAACCTCAAACCAACCAATAGGAGACCTACATATCCTACCATAAAGAGCCTCAAACAGTATCATCACAATGCTAGAATGATAGCTATTATTATAAGCAAACTCAATCGAAGGCAAGTGATCATCCCAATTACCTTTGAAATCAATCACACAAGCTCTCAACATATCCTCCAAAGTCTGAATGGTACGCTTGGCTTGTCCATCCGTTTTGCTAAGTTCCACTTAAGTATCAAGACCTTTCTAAAATGACTTCCAAAACTGGGATGTAAAGTTAGTTCCACGATCGGAGATAATGGACAACAACACTCCATGCAACCTTACCATCTCTTTAATATAAAGCTTGGCATAATATTCCGATGAGAATGGAGTCATAACAGGGAGGAAGTGAGCTGATTTCATTATTCAGCCACAATAAACCAAGTCAAATCAAACTATCGACGAGTGTGGGGTAAACCCGTAATAAAGTCCATATTCAAATTTTCCCATTTTCATGTAGGAATACTAATTTCTTGAGTCAAACCACCCGATTTCTGATGTTCAACTTTCACTTGTTGACAATTTGTACATTTAGTCACAAATTCCAAATATTCTTCTTCATCCCATTCCATCAATAGACTTCTCGATAATCACAGTATATCTTGGTGGCTCTAGGGTGAATATAATAATATCGAGAACTGTACAGCTTCTATCAGAATCTGATTCCTAAACTTATCAACATTTGGAACACATAACCGACCTTGATATCAAAGGACACCATCTCTCCCTTGGAAGAAAGACTCAATGAATTTTTCGAAAATCGACTTCTTCAAGTCAACTAATACCATATCAAGATCTTGCTTAACTTTCTCATCCGATACAAAAGATGATTCTGAACCATTATGAACAGCTACACCACCTTCACTAGAATCAACCAACCGAACACCCAATCGAGTTAATCTATGAACATCACAAACTAACTCCTTCTTATCATCTTCAACATGAGAAACACTTCTCATTGATAGTCGACTAAGAGCATCCGCCACCATATTTGCCTTTTCGGGATGATATAGGATACTTATATCGTAATCCTTCAACAATTCAAGCCATCTCCTTTGGCGAATATTCAAATCCTTTTAAGTGAACTCATATTTCAAATTCTTGTGATCGTAAACACATCTACATGAACACCATTCAAGTAATGTCTCCAAATCTTTAGAGTAAACACCGCCGCCGTTAACTCCAAGTCATGAGTCGAATAATTATTTTCATGCACTTTAAATTGTTTTGAAGCATAAGAAATCACTTTCCCATGTTGAATCAAAACACAACCAAGACCAACCCGTTAAGCATTACAATACACCACAAAACCATCACATCCTTGTCAAATAGGGGCTGAAGTGAGTCTATCTTTCAACTCTTACAAACTATTCTCACAAGCTTCTGACCATAGGAATTTCACTTTTTTTATTCAACGTTGTCAAAGGTGAAGCAATAGAAGAAAACTCTTCCACAAACCTTCTATAATAATCGCCAAATCCAAGAAACTCTATATATCCGAAGCGGACAGAGGTCTAGGCCAATTCTTAACTGCCTCGGTTTTCTTACGATCAACTTGAATACCTTCACCGGAGATAATATGGCCAAGGAAAGTACGGACCTCAACCAAAACTCGCATTTGTTAAACTTAGCATATAACTCACGATCCTTGAGAATTTGAAACACAATCCTCAAATGCTCAACATGTTCATCCTCAATCCGTGATTAAATCAAGATATTATCAATAAACACAGTCACAAGCATATCAAGGTATTGCTTAAAGACCATATTCATCAAATCCATGAATGCCTCCGGGGCATTAGTCAAACCAAAAGACATCACAAAAAACTCAAAATGACCATACCACGTTCAAAAAATCATCTTCGAAATGTCACTCTCCTTCACCCTCAATTGGTGATAACCTAACCAGAGGCCAATCTTAGAAAAGTAACTCGCTCCTTGAAATTGATTAAAAAAATCATCAAAATTTTAGGACAAAATATAATTTTATATTAAATAAAGAATTTGAAAAAAAAATTATATTACATGAAAATTATATAGGATGATTAATTTGAAAAAAGAAAGAACGGATTTATATCATGAAATAAGAAAATGAAATAGAAAATGAAATAATAATATAATATTGAGGAGAGAGAAAAAGATTCTTTTTAGAGAGTAAAATAGAGAATTGGGTTGGAGTTGGTTATCTGGAAAAAAAATAGATAACTCTATATTTGAAGAGTAAAATAAAGTGTACGGTTAGAGATGCCCTTAACAAAGGGACATGAATCCGGTCGTTTTAAGTATACCATACAGACATTTGAATTTTGACATATAGATATATAGCCTTACATTTCAAAAATATATCTATATGTAGGGTTGTTCATGACTGAATTAATATTAATAATTATATATTTGAATTTTGAAAACTTTCTACTATTTTTCTATGGTAATATTTCCTCAAAAAACCAAAGAACTTTTTGTTATAACAACTGTATTAGGGCTATTCAAAACTGAATCCAATCTGATAAAAAAAAATAAAAAATAAGCTATGGATTTATCAATAATGAGTTATTGTTTTAGCGGTTTTGATAACAGTTTTAATTTTTTTTGTCATCACATTTTCAGTTCTTAATGATTTGAAGTTTTTTCTTAACGTGTTAGCATATCTACAAATCGATAACCAACAAGTCAAACCAATAAACTTCAAAATCGGACCAAACCGAACAATACACCTAAACTGCGTATTCTTTTTCATGTTCCTATATTTTGTCCTCAATATTATCAAATTATATATAAAAAAACTATTAAACTTGACTGCATCACTTACATTTTCATTTACATATAAATAGTGAAAATAGAAAGAAAAAAAATACGAAAACGCAACAACAAAACAATTGAATAAATAATGCAGAAGGAATATTATTTTTTTAATTTTAAAATGCGTCGTTTTTAAAAAAAAGAAGGCTCATATCAGCATGAGTCTTGTAAGGTTCATTCTGACTTGAGTCTTGTAAGGCTCATACTGACATGAGCCTTGTACATACACTTTAATGTTGTCTGCCCCTCCATCCAAATGTTGTCCTTTTGGTTTCATGCTCAATTTTTGTTGCCTTTTTAGAAATTTTGCTCATTTTTTGTCATTTTGCCTCCGGACTCATACTAAGGGCCGTTTGGCCATGCGATACGAAATCATGATATGAAATCATGAGATTAAGTTGAAGTTTTGTTTGGACATGTGATTTGAACTTTTTATGTTGTATATTTTCTCATAAACCTAAAAAACTCAGTTGTAAAACTATTAAAATTGTCCTAATTCATTATACAATTTTACCAAATAAACAAAAATTTATAAAATCTCATAATACACTATCAGAAAAGATATTCTTAAAAAACGCAATATTTATTGATCAAGCTTTAATTCAATAAAAAAAATTAAACATATATAAGTTGTGGTGTATTAGTCTTTAATATAGTCCTCTCACATAGTACGGATAATTTTCTCACGTTGAACTTGTATTTCTCGTTCATATGACTAAGAAGACGAACCAACATTGTTACTTTGAGTCATCTGTTGGTCAGTTTGATTGGTAAATAAATTTGATAAAAAATAATGAATTTGGTGAATATAAATGGTAAGTAGAAATTTATTTGAAGTAATAGTAAATTTTATGTTAGTAAGAATAATAATTATATGAGACGTAAATGGTTTAAAAAATAATGATATGAATTATAAAAAAAAAAATTACATATGAAAAAAATGGTTAGTAGATATAAATATGGGGTTATTTTTATAAAATATAAACTGGTAGATCAATTTTTGTATTTGAAAAATCCCAAATCATGATTTGAAATTCCCAAATCGTGATTTTTGAAAAATTTGGGATTAGCGTGAAATCTCATGTCCAAACGGCGATTTCATCTCATGATTTCATATTGCATGTCCAAACGCCTACTAAAAGTGGGAACATCCTAAGCTGAAAGTTGAATTACGAAAATATCCTTAAATATTGAATGACCAATTTATCCTCTTCTAACAATAAAATTACCCCAAATAAATAATTAAGTAATTACTTGTATTCCATCAATCTGTGGGTTTAATTATCTTAATTAAGCATCCTTAATTGTTTGTTTTATATTCCATGAATGATTACTTTTAATTCATCAGCTTACAAGACCATTCATCTACCAAACTCCCAGCATAGTCAGGTTTCGACATCAATTTAAGGGAAGCAAAAGCAGCACAATTTGAGTGTTTTTCCTCCTTTTTTAACCTCCAACTGTATGTTCACATTTGAAAGTATACAATCATGGAGGTGTTTCTCATAAATATCTATTGATCTACCAAATCTGTTATCTTATGTTCTGCCATTGCAACCATCCTGTTTTTATTGTTGTCTAGTAATAGAGTAAGCACTGTAGCGTGTTTGCAGCATATGATCTCCTAAAATGAAACATGAAATAAATGTAGTAACTTCACAAAATGCAAACAAGACAAGGTTGCGCTTGGAGGAATCGAACAAGAATCGAGGGTGCATTTGGTACGAGGGAAATTCTTTTTTCCAGATCACATTGGTATCTGAGCCGGTTTACATGCACCACGGCCGTTTACAATACAAAGTGTCGGCATGCAAACACTTAGAAGACGCACTTTGCACATAAGTTTCTGTGCATTCCTTAGTAGAGTGTATATGTATCACTATCGAGCTTGCGCGCACTAATTACACGGAGTACCTACTACCTAACACCAGCATAGGTACGAGGTAACTCTGCTCACCAAGGCTTGTACATATGAAAAAGGAAACCATCTATTGGATCTAGGACCTCATGGTTCTCAGTTCACTTCATTGACCACTAGGCCACCTCTTTGGGTGCAAAAGTGAGCTGTAAAATAAGTGACAGATTTAGGACATGGTACCTCATGCAATGAAATGTCTTGCTCTTCCAATTTCGGTGATCGTTTGACGACTTTGTTTCTTTGGTGAAGGTATTGCTAATATTGGTTTTAGCCTCTGTTTGGGACCAAATAAATCTTTTAACATTAATTGGAGGAGATACGATCAGAATTCTGGGGACTGAAAACAGATAACTGAGAAAACTGCATGAGAAGAACAACTATTCAATATTTCAAAGGAATCCTGAAAAATGCATCTTCCATTCTCCTTGGAAATCATAACTTCATGAAAACTCCAGGCAATAATATGAAGAAAAGCACATGAGTGACAATCTCTGCCCAATAACAAGCTATGAACAAGAAGTTTCTTACTCTAACTTATTATTCTTCCTAGATATCAAAAACGAAAATTAAGAAAACAGGCTGGGAAAAAATTCACATAGTTAATGAGAAGGCATTCACTCAAAAGAGGTAAGCCAACAACTTATGCCTCGTGCTCACATTTGAGAAGGGGTTGTTCTTTCCCCTTTTTCAGCTCTTTTGTTAGACAACAGCTTTCCAACAATCATTTAACAGTGTCTCGCCAGAGTATTTGAAGATCTTTTATCTTCAAATCCATGGTTGTAGCATATTATAATCACGAGAAAATACTCAACCGGGCTCATTATGTGTCTGTTGTCAAACTTTTAGTTATTCCAGAACCAGGGCGTGACTCTTAAGAGTAAACTAAAAATCCCTAGGTTACAATGAAGTCAACTGAAAAATAAAAGAAGAAGAAAAGGATTAGCCCTGCTACTATCCCACAACAAACATCATAAAACCTTTATCCTGATTATAGTGTTAAGCAGTTCAAATTCTCCTAAGAAGTAATACCTACATTTATCTAAGCAATTTCATTTTAAACCTGCAAACAAGCTTCGCAATGGCTGTCGTCTAGTTGATCCGACATACCTTGTGTGTTCATGCATTGTCCATTTCAACAAGTTCTGCCAAACCTACAAAAACCAAATCCTTGCATAGAAATATCACAAGCTGAACTAAGTTCAATAAAACCTTAATAATCTCGGACAGAGCAATTTGAGATGCAATGCCAACAAAGCCAATCCATTGCAGAAAAATCACCAAATGCCTGTATGCATACTTCCGACAGAAAAGTGTTGTAAAATATTTGTTGCGATAGCACAGAAAGAAGACCAAGAAAATGCAAATGAATATCACTGAAACAATCAAAATTAAGTCTCACAAAATTACATAAGCTTGCTTTTGTTGTTAGTTGTTTTTGCTACCAATCAAGTGATGAAGAAGCACACCTGCTGCAACACTTACATTCAAGCTTTCCACAGCCATAAAGGATCTAAAGTTTTGACCTAAAATAGTATTATCACTCTCAGCATCCTCATCTTCTGCAGCGATTATATCCAAAGGGATATTTCCCGGAATTCTAACTAATTCAGTACATGACCTCTCCACCAATGGTCTCAGACCAGTCCCCTCACTTCCCAAAACAAGGACTGTAGGAGCACCAGGCACAATCTCATGCAACGGAACAGCTCTTGAAGAAACAGAACCACCTAGGACCCGCCATCCATTTTCTGCCGAAGACGTTAGGAATTGCATCATATTCTTGCAAGACCTCAGCTCCATTAATTCAAGTGAGCCGGCACTTGCTTTGCTCACTACCCCACTCAATGGAGCAGAGTTCTTAGCACACAAAACAATCCCAGAAGCTCCGAAAAAGTAAGCAGACCGTATAATTGCACCCAAATTCTGAGGATCAGTAACCTCATCCAAAGCAACCCAAAGAGGAGTGGTATCTTCCTCAATTGAAACAGGTTCCAATTCCTTGATACTAACCATTTCCAATGGAGAAGTATCGAGGACCAGTCCCTGATGAGGCCTGTTATCACTAATCATATTGAGGTCATGTTTAGATATTTCCTTTATACTTAATCCAACTTTCTCTGCTGTCCTCAAAACTCTCTCAAACCCTTTCTTATCCTTCTTCTTCCTGTTATTCCCACTCAGATCCAACCCTTCCTGAATATAGAGACCATAAAATTCCCTTCTTCCAGCTGACAATGCAGCTAAAACAGGGCCAACACCATAAACCCCCTCGCCTATCATTCTCGGTAGGGTTGATTCAGACGCCTCTTTCCACGTCTTTTTACCCCAACTATCTTGATTATTCCACCTTCTAACCTCCGGCCTATCAGACCCCGGTCTTACCTTAATCCGACTGAACCTGCTCTTAATCTTATCCCATCTCGGATCATCAATTTCTCCTTCATCATCTTCTTCTCCACTATTAGTTGTGCTCTTATAATTGTCTCGTCTATCCTCATATCTCTTAAATTCTACACTTTTCTCAGCACCTTTAAACAACTTGTCAGCCGATTCCCCCCAAGAAGACCTGTTTACAACCACCTTTTCAGGTCTTTTAGTTTGTTTCAGTTTATCTTTTCCAAGCCAAGGAAGACTCTTTTCACTACCCTCTGCAATTTTCGTTGAAAAACTTCTAACAGTAATTGAATGTTGGTGAGATTTCGGGCGAAACCCACATGAAAAATTCATACATATTTCTAAGTTCCAAAGTGGTTTAGTAGTACAGAAAAGAACTAAAGATCTAGGGGTCAATAAGCGATTAAAATCAAGGGCATGAGTTTTCTTGCTAAAAGATTTCAAGGTAAACTTGTGCTTTAGAAGCGTTGGATGGCATACAAGTAGTAAAGATTGTGGCTTTGAGGTATGAAACTGTTTTAGCATAATGGAAAATTGTGAAGAAACCTCTAAAAGCTAATTGAAAGAAAATCAATGGCTGCGAGCAGGCATTTTAGGAGGGTTTATCTGCTGCTCTCGTAAAGAGGGGCAGTGGGAGGAGTTGATAGTTTTCGAGCTATGATATCTCTTCACCCTTGAGGTTCACCAATGTTCAATACTGGTCCCTTCACTTTCAAATTATGGCAGATGTAGTAGGGGTGGGCATGTGTAATGTACGATATTTGAAAGTTTTGATACTGTAATTTTGATATTCGGTTTATAAAGCGTTATATCATTACCATATCAATTTAATTCGATATGGTTAGGTATTTTGAAGTTCGATTTCGGTATTTTACGGTATGATAAATCGGTAATCATAATTTGTTCAACTTCGACAAATATATACTCGTATAACATAGTATTATGACTTCGACAATTAAAAAAATGTCTCAATTGTATCATACTAATACCTTACACATGTAGAAATATATATTCAAAATAAAGTACAAACAACTCCTTTTGTTAATTAAATTTCAAATACATTTCAATCAAAATAGAGTAGTCAAAGTTTTACTTTCTAAACATTTAGTTTATACTAATACTAGGTTGCATATTTTTTAGTATTTTAATAATATATATATGTTAGTATTTATATAACCATATACTTCGATATGGTATTCGGTATTTCGATATGTTATTTCTAAATACCAAATAATGTATCGAATACAAAAAAATATATACCATATACCATAACACCAAAATCACGATATTAAAATTTTGATATGATATAGTAATTCGGTATATACCATATTATGCTCACCCCTAATGCCAAAGGTCTAAGGGCATCTCCAACCATATCCTCTATTTTACTCTTCAAATATAGAGTTCTCTATTTTTTCAGACAACCAACTCCAACTTAATTCTCTATTTTACTCTCTAAAAAAAAATCTTTTTCTCTCTTCAATATTATATTATTATTTTTATTTCATTCTCATTTTCTTATTTCATAATATAAGTTCTCTCTCCTTTTTTTTCTTCAAATAATCACTTTATATAATTTTTATTTTTTCAAATTCATTATTTAATATAAAAATTTATTTTATTCTAAATTTCTAAATAACATAAATTGCAAGCTAATGGTATATAATATACAAATTAATGGACAATTCAAATAAAAGTGAAATCATGAATGTAATACAAATACATAAATATTACATAAATCAACAAGCACAATCATAATCACAACCACAACAATTCTCTGGATCATACACTAATTTTTTTCCGAATATTGTTAAATCTGGAAACGACCTACCGGATTATGAAATTATTGTTGCTAAAATTATTATGTTATGTATTGCATTGCATTGTTATCTTGTATTTAAATTATGGGTAATGCTAAATGGCTAGAAAATTTGGCCAGAATTTTGCCTGAAATTTAAAAAAACTATAATATTTTTTTTATTTTAAAATAAACTGATCTTTTTTCCATTTTTTAGTTAAAAGGTATTAAAGTTAAAAGGGTAAAAATATTTTAAAAGGTAAAAGAACATAGGTAAAATATCATTCTGGTCAAATTCTGGCCAAAAGAATTTTTTCTTAAATTATTATGTTATGTATTATATTTTTGAATTAAAATTTCCATCTTATCATTTTACTTTTGTACATTCTTCATAGTGAAAATTAATAATAATATCAAATTATATAAACGTGTCGAAAATTAAAAAAATTAAAATATTATTAATTCGGGATGAAAGTAGTATATATTAAATACTATATTTTTAAAAAATGTTATATTACATTTAAAAAGAATTACGAATATTAGAGATTTAGTTAATGACCTTATATTAAAAATAATATGTTAATTACAAAATAATAGAAATAATAATAAAATAATCAAAAAGTGAAATAGAGAGTGTGAACAAACTACTATTCACCTCTCTATAAATGGAAAATAGAGAGTTAATTAAAGAGTGGTTGGAGAGCCCATTCATTATTTTACTCTCCAAATATAGAGAATGGAGAGTAAAATAGAGGTGGATTGGAGATAGTCTAATAAAAAAAGGGAGAAAAAAGAGCCAATTTGGGAGGATTTCACTTTCACTTAAGATAAGATAAGTAACTAAAAGAGTCCATTGTCAAAAGCAATTTTAAACTTCTTCTTTTTAAAAAAAAAATCAAATCTAACCTATTGGGAGTGCGAGTTTCATATCTAAATTATCACTCATTAGTTTGAGAAACATATCTTAGTGTTGTATGTAATAAATACCATCTTTCTTTTATTTTAAAAAAAACGTGTCACATAGCATTTAACATGGATAAAATATTTTACCTTGAATAAAAGTAAATATAGCATTAGTTAAAACTTAAAGAATAAAGATTGAAGTATCACTATCTCCAAAAAAAAATTATTTTAAGAAAAATAGTATTTAAAACATTTTTCTTACCTCACTCCACCACCTCCGGGGGGCGGGGGGGGGGGGGGGGGGGGGGGGGGGGG